>PVIC010006466.1:0-54214 GCA_004025085.1 Thryonomys swinderianus
GGTTCCAAAGCAGAAATGTGATCCAAGGATATAGTGGAGGAAAACGTCTCAATTCATTTTTTCTGGGAAGCAGAGTTTGAGAAGGAACCAGGAACCAGGTATAAGCCTTAAAGTCAGAGCCCCCTGACCCACACAGAACATTCAGAGGTGTGTTTTTCTAATCTCCTGGGCTCTTCTCAGGCCAATCAGGCTGACAATGGATTGTTGCGATTGAGGAGAGAAAGAAAGAGCGGACTCAGTGCTGAATACAGCATGAACAAGAGGAAATTTGACACCTATATGGGGGTCAATGGATAGAAAGTTCCTCCTACAAGGAGTAAGAGATTCTGGTTAAATATGCCAACTAGGATTTTTGTAGATGTCAAGTCAGCGTGATGAGACAATACGTGAAGGATGACAGAGGAAGATAGCTCCTGTCAAGAGAAACCAGACTCTTGATGTCTAGGGATTCTTGCTATACTGACCAACGAAGCCACTTACTAAATTGAGTTTTACAAGAAAATGCACAAATAAGTCTTAAAATAACTTGGGAGACTGACTAAAGTTAGGCTACAAAGAATCTTGGTCACTATGCAGAAAATCATTTCACATATCTAATTTTTACTCCCTTAACTCCCTTAGTTCACAACCGCAGGTATCACATTACTAATGACACTTCTTCAGAGATTATTTAAAGTCAGGTACTTCCACGCACAGCAAAACACTGGTCTAGTGTTTTTCAATTCCAGTGTTGCCTGATGATAATGAACTATCTGAAATGAGCTAGATTTTATGTTTATAAAATTACAACCACGAAAATGCTACTGTTGAGTGTATTTTACGTTTGAGTCATTGTTCTAAGTAATTCCTATGTATAACTCTATCTAATTCTCACAACTTCACAAGTGCTAATATTATGCCATCTTGTCCACAACAACACAGCTCGTAAGGGGTCGAACAGAACTGGCCGGTGTGTGCACAGCACTCAACCTGCCAGTTCATCTTTCCCTTTATTCTGATCACAGATGTAGATATTTGACCCAAGCACCCTTTTCTGAGTAAAAACAGAGCTTTTTAACTTCACTCAGTTCAGTCCTAGGCAAGGCTTGCCAACAGAGCAGCGTTGGTACCCGAGAAGACCTTAAGTGCTCAGGTCTTAGAGATGATTTATCCCAACCCTCTCATTGTACAGACAAGGCAATACATGTCCAGCGAGGTTAATAATGTTTCTGAGGTCATACAGGGACAGGTCAGGAAACTAATCAGATGCTCTCTAGTTTTTACAAATAGCCCTCAGGGAACGGGGAACGACAGCAAGAGTATTGATTTGGGGAGAGGAAAGTCATACCTGCATGGCACGAGTCCTACGAAACGGCACGACACGTTGTTGTACTAAGGATGCTCAGAATCCTCCTCGCCGCTGTTCTAAATAGACTCTTGCTGCAGATGTCTTCGTTTCAAATGACTTTGTCTTGTTTCGATTCATACAATAAAAAGCAACACTACTGAGTAAAGTATACAAATATTTATTGAGCATTCCAGGCAAGTGCCCTAGTAGGCAGTGGTATGAGTTCAGATGAAAACAGGTGAGATGAAAATTGGTCCCTGATCTCCTGCTAGGCAAAGCAGAATGGTTTTCTTCTGCCAAGCAGAGAAGATAAATGCAGTGAACAGGAAGTGGGGATATTATCCTTCCAGGAACTGGTAATGGCCTTCAGATGCATAGGCAGCTGTGCGTAAGCTTTCCAGATGAATTGTCTAAAAATTACTTAGGGTGTATCTTCTCTTTTTGTTTGTTCCTATATTTGAAATTCTCCTATTGCTTTTTGGAAATCATTACGAGAAAAGAACCAATCGAAGTGGGTAGGCTCTGCTCGAGCTCAGAGCTAGCAAGATGAGAAGACATGCATTTGGGAGGAGAGGTCATACAGGGACAGGTCAGGAAACTAGGTCATACAGTGGGACCTGCCAAGGCCCGAGGACGTGGCCTCCGACGGATTCTGTGAGTCTGCTTTGAAACATTTGCTGATTCTGCACTGGCAAAGGAGAATGCAGTTTCACCTAAAGCTCTGGAGACTGCTAAAACTCTTCTGCTTACCTGGTAGTTTATCTCCAAATGTTACTGCAAGAGAAAAATCTTGGCCTAATTTACTAGAACTATAGCATATATGTATTGAATGGATGCACAGGTCACTTGTGTCTCCTTAGGAATTACTCTTGGACTAAGAAGTCAGTGTGGTGAATTCTTAAAAGCTTTCTATCAAACTACCCTTTCTGGAATAAAGAGCCGCACGGCCTTAGAAGGCCAGTTTGGCAAAAGCTCCTCCCTGTGTGATTATCTCCTTCCTTCACCAGGGAAAGGAACAAAATGAAGCCCAGGAAACGTTACAACCGTTTGACCCCAGTGACCCCAAAGGAGCCCAGATTGTCTCGTATATATACTTCTTGAAAACAAGGAGAAAACCCAGCCTCCGAATTCATAGCAAGTTGCCAAGTTTGACAGAATGGCTTTTTGCCTTCTCTCTGCCAAAGCCTCTAACCCACCGCAGTGCGAGTCACAGGCAAGTGGGAGGGGAAAGAGAACCAAGACCCCCCTTTGCGATTCGGGAAGGCAACGCTCCCAGCGCAGAGGGTTCGGTTCTTCCAGGGGAAGCTCCGTGCTGCTTGCCCTACTCACCTAGTGTGCTCCTGAGCTCGAGTTTCTCTGCATTCATTCATCACCATTTCCCGGACACCTACTGTGTGTTGCATCAGGAGACACAATAAATCGTGACATCTGCCGGTGAGAGGTCCCTGCACACACGTGATTGCAGCGAAGCAGGAAACAGGCCCTGACTGAAACATGTCCTCTAATGAGGGACGGTTGGGAACGGAGATTTAAAAACTGCGGGCTCTGGAGCGAGAGCGTATCTGTTTCTGCATACGGTCGAAGGTCTTGGAGTGGTTCACAACAGAAACACTTCTGCATCAAGATTTTTAACATAATTGACAGTAGTGAGAAGCTATCAGTAGTTATTAATTATTTTATTGATTTGCATGGCTATCCAAGCTCAATGCTAACAGCTGAATTCTCACATTTTCTCAACAAGGAAAATGAAGCTCGGAGTTTAATAATCTTTTAACACGAAAATCATCTGAATGGGTCGCTTTAGGGGAACTGAAGCCATTCAAACTTTGAAAACAGAAGGGATTAGTTTCTGCCACCATCATGCCGAAGAGACCCGAGACAAAGAAGACAGGAAGAAGACATGGGGCCTTATTGCTGCCAAGACCGAATGCAAAGCCTGGTGAGGGCAGTGAGGGTCTCGCTCAGCCCCTCTCCAGCCGCTCTGCAGCTTTGGACAACTCCTGGCCTTCAAGCTACGCAGCTGCTTTCCCCACAACCACCGGAATTGGAAAAATAGGCACACATATCCGAAATCTATTTCTGAGGCAATCTAACTTCTCCAAGCGTTGTGAGACAGCATCCAGCATCCATTCCTCCTCTCAGAAACAGCTTTTAAACACTGTTGGCCGATCACATTGATTGCGTGGTAGTTGGGCCTTCAAGGCAGGAAGCAGAAGCGGGTATGAAATAAGCAACGATATCGTTGGCGATACCAGGACACACAATGACAGACAAGGGGCTTCCGTTCAAGGAGCTGCTGAGAAAACGACAACTGAGTTTTCTTTTACTTTGCTGTTGTCTGCAGACGTGGATTCTTTGGGGGGCATCTTCCACTGTCACCCCGGTGTTTTGCCCGTTTGATATTCCAGCGTTGCTTTGTGGCCTTCTGGGTTAGGGTCACTGCTGCGTCATCCACACCTCCCGTCAGATGTTAAGGAGATGACTGCCGGACTCCCACAGACGCGAACCGAGCCGTCTGTCCCCAAGGGCAGGGATTGGGTGGAGGGGCCAGGAGCGTCGTGGCGGTCAGAGGCTTTCTGTCACTGCGCAGCTTGGGGGCTCACAGCTGCCTCTGCTTCTCTCCCTTTCAGTTTCTCCAGTTGTGTCCTGTGAGGTTTCGACGAGTGTAATTCTCTCCCGATACAAGCCCATAGGACAGCAGCGGATGAATAATTAAAAAAAAAAAATCCCTAAACCGCCATCTTAAAGACTTACAAGTGAGTCCCAAGAGTCTCTATTTGCCTAAAGGCCCGTGATGGGTGGGGTGTACGCGGTTTGGAAAATCAGGAGAATCCTTTCAGCATTGTAAAACAATGGTTTGCTGAAATGTCCAACCACAAAAATGCTCTGAGAAAAAAATAATTAAATTCACATTTTTCCATGCATTTGAGCTCACATTTCTCAGAGTAGCAAACAGGTTGCACAGACTTCATGATCTTACTACTAAGCAAAACAATCTACATGTTGTAAAAATGAATGATTCCCTGATGGAATTATCAGGCAATAGCTAGCTAATATTTCAGCGTGTTAAATGAGGTATTAAAAGCTGAAACATTACCTTTTCTGGTCACAGTCAAAACAAAGGGCAAATCTAGCAATTGAGAACAAGGCAATTAAGTTTGTGTTTACGATAAATTTGGAGTTTTATAAAGATAAAAGCATCCCCGACCGATCAAGCAGGTGCCTTGATCAGCAAGCATAGTTAAGAAAGAAAATTAAATTCTTTGAAAACAATTTGGAAGGGAACTTGGAAACCATATCCAAACAATACTCCGGGGCTGACATTTCAAAAATGCATTTGCTCTTCATTCTGATCCCTTTGGTTCTGTTATCAAAGTGCAGGCATGACACGTGGAAGCAAAACTGTTCAGTGAGGTGAAGGGGTAGTCGGACGCACAGGACTAGGAGAGGCCCGAGGCTGCAGCCGGGCTCAGCTGCCGCACCACGCTGGGCTCCCGACGGGCTCCCGAGAGCCGCCGGTCGTGGGGAAGCTGCGGGGAGCAGCGCTGCGCGTCCTCGGGGCAGCGCCGGGCAGACCAGCGGGTGGGACGCGGACTGTTCTCTACGAGGTCTCCTGGCCATAGCGGACGAAGTCAGACCTGGGACCCAGGCCTATCGGTTCTCCCTGCTTGGGAACTTGGTCACTCCCAACCGGTCCTCCGGCGTTTTTGCCTCGTTGACATGTAAGCACAGGCAAATGTTAGCAGGTTCAGCATTTGCTCAGCTTTTTAATTTTTTTTCGGAGGATTACAGATTGAGTTACTGTGGAGCCCTGTTAGCCAACAATCGACTGTTCCTGGACTGAGACTTTTCCCGCTGTCTTCTTGTCCTCCCTGCTCTTCCTGTTTGCTCTCTCTGGTGTCTACCCCTCCTCTCCTGGACTCCGGTCCCCTAGTCCACGTTGGGTGCTACGGCTGCTGGCAAAGAAGGACGTAATCTTCTACTAAGCTTTGTTTTCTCTGCAGATACCCGCAGTGTGTTAAAAATGTATTTGCATAGTCAGTCAGTCAAAATTACCGGGATAGATTTTTCATGATATTATCTTCAATGACACTGAACGCAAAAGCAAGCAAGGACGGGAAGTAAGCCATGCATCATGTCACACGTGCAGCGAGTCCATCCTGTGTTGGCCGGTGGCATGAGCCGGGGCACACAGCGCTGAAGGCGGACGCTGCCGAGAGGAAGGTGCACAGGTGATTTGGCCTTCTGTGTCCGCAGTCTCTCTTGCGGGACAGGAAGCCAGCCAGGTCGCGGATGCCACGCGGCGGGAGGCAGAGGCAGAGGCAGAGGACAAAGCACGCCGTGATTTGACCCGGTATCGGTCCATCGGAACGAACGGAGGGTCAACCGCGGCGACGCGGACAGCGCGGCGGGTCCCCCGGGCCGGCCTGCGCCGCCTGCTGTCCTGGAGACGGCCCTGGTGCGCTCTGCTGCTGCCCCCGCCGCCTCACGCCCTCCCGGTGCTCAAAGTGGGCCCCGCAGGGTCCCCCAGCGGAGGGGCCGGCGTGGCTGCACGGAAGGGGTCTGGCTCTGCGTGTCTTCCTGGCCAAGGCCGCGCCATCTCCCCGGACCTGAGGCTGGACGCTTTGCCCCCGGGCCTTGCTCACGGAGCAGGGAAACCCCTCCGAGAGTGCCCTGTGGGAGCAAGAGGAGAGGGGAGAAGTCCCAGGGGCAGCTGCCGCGTGCCCCCAGGGCTGCCCAACCTCTCCCGGGACGAGGCAGCCCGGGCACCCTGTGACCTCCGCAGCCAGGGCGGGCGGCGGGCGCTGACTGGCTTCGCGGAGGCAAAGCTGCGGGCCGTGCGCAGGGCAGAAGCCCTTGGCCACGAGTCTCTGGTGCCAGTTCCTTTTGTTTCCACGAAGCCACTGAATGAGATTCTTCATGCATAAAATTAATTTTTGCCCTCTTCTATCAGCTTTTACCGTGAAAGGACTTACTTACAGCTTTGTCAGATTTTATTTATATGTGCGATCAGGGGGCCCGAATCATGATGAAGGCTGTTATGGGCAATAACGGGAGACACGAAGGAAAGCGAGGTTCAGGCGGCATTCAGACTCCTTCCGGGTGCCAGGGTGTATTACGCGGGAGCTGCCCGCTGCGGAAATGCGCCAGGCTCCCCTGGCCAGAGGGTACCTCAGGTCAGACCCTAGTCCACTGCAGGGGGAGAAGGGCAGGGCAGAGCTATTAATAAACAGCACAGATAATTAGGCTTTACGGGAATTCGCCTGTTTTCTTACACACTAGATGTCCTCTGAAGCATTTCTCGGCTGTGCTGCTCGCCTGTGCTGGAGCCAGCAGGCTGCGGCCTGGCTCGCCCACTGGGAAGCTCTGTGGACCCGGAGTGGAAGCGAGGCTGGACGGCATCCTTGATCGTAATGGCTGCTCTTGGTCCCCGAGCGTCCTGTAAGGCCGGGCTCTGTGCCGGGCTCTGTGCTGACACGACGTCTCAGAATGGTCAGAACAGCTGGTAGAGAAGCGCCTGCCGTGATACTATAACTGAATGCTGAGAAAGGCTCCTCAGCTACCCCGGGTTGCGTGAGAGGCCCCGCAGAATTCACCTCCCCCTGAAGTGGCAGGAAACGGACTCGCGTCTCCCTGTGCTAATCGGTCACGATTTCTCTTCAAAGCTGGAAAGCACAGTCATGTGGTGTACAGAACCAGGGCTAGACTGGACACAGGCATCGGCTCCTGATCCTCCCTTCTTATTACTAAACGCTCTGTGATCTTAAGCAAATAACCTCACTTTTCTGCATGCTGTATTTTTTCCGTTGAAAAATGAGATTATGCTTTCAAGGAGTCCATTCAGTGCTAGCGTTTTTATTCCAGGACACTAGCTTCACACAGCTAACACCAGAGCATGTGGAAAGTGCATATGTTAGCTCGCAGACAGAAAGTGAGCTCATTTTTCAGAGCTAAAACACTTGGAGCTGAGCCGCCGCGCAGAGAACGCTGGGACGGTCTGATCTCCAGAGCTCTGAGTGGCTGCCAAGCTGCCTTGGAACGTCAGGTCCTCTTTGTTCTTGTTCACTCTTCCCTTGCCAACGTTAGAGATTGAGAATCACAAGGGACACCCCAGTGAAAGCTGCATGAGATGGCTGAGTGTCGGACACCAGCGAGGAAGGGCGCAGTGGTTGCCGTTCGCTCTCCCTACCACAGGCAGCTCGCCCCGAGGTCCCACGGGGTACGTGAGGATGTCACTCGCAGGACACCTTGCAGCGAAAGGAGGTCACTGGCCACTTGAGCCACAGGCAGGAACATCTAGGACAGACCGTGACCTTCGCCCCCGACTACGGTTCACGTCTTTGATGTTATGAGAGAAGGACCAGAGCCACGGTCACTGCTTCACTCAACAGAGGTCTCCTGACGTCCTACTGTGCCCCGTGCAGGGGTTGAGGATGAGACGAAGACAAAGTGTGGGGAATCTCTGAGAGCGATCACCATCTAGTAGCAAAACTAAATAAATAATTACAATGCAAGATATTTAGGAGTATGACTGAAAAAGGGGGCGTCGCCGCTGCTTGGAGGGTGGTCACACAGAGAAAGGAGAGTGGGCTTTGGGATGGGGCCTTCGCTGAAGGAAAGCAGAAAGAAAGAATTCATCCCAAGGAAGGCAGGTGTTCGGGACAAGTCCTGAAGGATGAGCGGAAACGAGCCGGGCGACAGGACGAGGGGCCGCGTGGTGACAGAGAGAGCTCGGTGACTCCCCACCGATCATGGTGCGCAGCACGGGGGCAAATGCTCTTACGCGCAGCTCAGGATGTTCTTCCCTGGGAGACGTTTTCAGCCAGCAACCCGGGCAGCCTTCGGGTCTCCCAGTACATGTGGTTCTCCTCTTGTTAAGTGTAGCTCATCTCTCGTTCCTTCCCAGGGAACATGAAATCTTTCTCTAGTTCTCCTTGACACTTCAGTTGAAAGGATTCCAGAAATATCATTCGCCAGTGTAGAAGACCAAGAGGAAGAAATTGCAGGAGCAATCAAAGCGTTGGCGTTGTTGACGCCTCACTCACACCCCCGCGATGATGTTCCAGCGTCAGCAAAGCCAAGGACTGAGCACCACACGAAAGACCCAGGGAGCAGGCACCAGAGAAGGGTCTGAACAAAGCCGCTACATGCCCCTGGTTCAGATATTGAGTCAGCAGTGACAACCAAACAGGTGAGGTGTATAGAAACATTGTCTTGGTTTTCTTTGCAAACCAAAGAAATAAATAAATGTAACATATAAAAAAGTAAGTAAGTTACCAAGAGTCAATAGATGGACTTGAGCAATACCAAAATGAGAAGTGTCTTCCAGGTGTCCTGGCGAGGAAAGGGACTAAGCATGACTTAGGGTATCACCTCTACCCATCCTGTGTCAGGCTAGAGGGGTCCTCAGGGGTGAGGAGCTAGGGAAAGGTGCAGGGCCTGTCACTCTTAGGTTCTCAGTCACAAAACATCAGGTAAGCAGGTCTGGGGAAAGGGAAGCCATGCACACACGTCTATATTTGTGGTACGTGTCACGCAGTTAGAACAAGCCATTCTCGGCACCCTTGGCAAGTAGCATCTGTGCCCCCGTGAGCTGCTTCATAGCAACAGCAGACATGGCAGTGATAAGAGGAGCCACAGGTCACAGGCAAGAGAAAGACCTGAGGAAAAAAGTGTAAGAAGACAGCGGACAGGTGCTCTTGACTTGCTTGAAAAGAAAATATTTTCATGGGAGGAAGACAAAGGAGCACGTTAGGGGGGTCATGGTAAAGTTTTCTTTGGGGATATTTTAATATTTCTTGTTGAGTAATGGAGAGCCTTTGTCATACTTACAATTTACACAAGAGCACACAAAAGATAATAAAGTTATCTGTTCTATTAGAGAAATACACCATTAACATGTAAGTTTTATATATCAAAGTTTTCTTAAAAAGAAAAACAGGAGAAATAAGTGTTCAGTGTGAGAACTTTGACCTTTAAATTAAACGGCAATTAATTTAGTGACAGAAACATTACCTCTGTTGATGAATGAGTATTGAGTTACATAAATATTTGACAGACTCTTCATCAACTAAAACTAAAAATAATTGAGATGAGCTATTTATGTCAAAATACAAATCTAATTTGATGAGCAGTATCGTACCACTAGGAGTCCTGGCCTTACCAAAGGCCTCATTGTCTCTCCTCTTTATTTTATCTATTCTTTCTTTTTGGTCAGATCTGTTTGATGAAAATGACTCTGTGAGGCTCAGCAAAAAAGTCAATGTGGAAAAAATGAAATCAGCTGTCAAAGTGATATTTTAGAACAAATAAAAAGGGTTATATAAAGCTTCCCTCCTTACCCTCTTTGCAAACGTAGATGCAGGGTTTGAGCAAAGGAAGGAAACCACTGTTGGTCTCAGTAAGACAGACCGCGCGTAGCAGCAGCCCTTGCCTCACACTCAAGCAGAGGGTACTGCAGCCCTTGGTCCAGGTAAGCTGTGCCCCATGGCCCTTCCTGACAGGTCAGCCCAGGTAATCCTCACTTTGCCTAGTCGTACTGTGGCACCTGTGTCAAGTCAAGGCCTGGACCCTAGATTCCCCATGGACTGTCCAGAGAGGAACATGAAAATTTCTTTCCGTTGGCTGCCACAAACGCTAACCAACTCTATCTACCAGATTCCATGCTCTCAGATAATATTCTGATATGAGTGTTATGGCTGTCAAGTAAATGACTTGGAAGCTACACTGACTGTAGAGTTCCTGGAGAGGAAAGTACAGTTGTTCTTCAGGAAGAAGCCTGGAATTGCCCTCTGTAGTTCTCAGAGAGTGCAGACTGCGGTATGGGCTCACTGGTGGGGGCTCATAGAGACACCCAACGAGGTACTTACTGTCCTGTGAGAAGAACACTTGAAACCCAGGAGACTCCTCACTGATGGCGCCATTTGGGAAAATACATCGATGTACAGATAGAGATATATGAAAGGAATATTTTTTCAACTTCCAGACAAAGTGGAAAGAAATAGTATCAGGTTCCACAACTGGAAATACGTTATTCCCTTTGCTTGGGGCTGCTGCTTGCGAACAGCAGACACTCACCAGCGTGCTGGAGGCTGGGAAGTTTAATACTAAGGTTCTGGCCTTCTTCACCGCCTTATGTATGACAGACAAAAGGGCAGAGAAGGCCAGACAGAGAGCAAGACGGGAACACACTCATCCTTGTTCAGGAATCCACTTTTGCAAAGCCAACCTGCTCCTGCAACAATATCATTAATTCATTCATGAGAGTAGTGCTCTGGGGCCCAGGAACCTCCCAGTAGGCCCCACCTCCTGGGCGTGTGAACAAGTCCTCCCAACATCAGTGTAGATTCAGCCTCGTCAGCGGTGGTGAAAAGGCATCCAGGCCCCATGGTGGGGGACAAGAAGTCAGGATTCTCTCCATCAGGCTAAGGGCAGAGGCAGCAAAAATTGCCCCTGACTCAAAATTCTGCTGACCAAGGAAGGAGTCTGAACCGTTTGACTGGTCCACAGATAATATGCTCAAGAAGGAAGCAAGTCGATTCGGGAAGAAGCTTTATTCCCAGACACGGCTGAGGATTTGAAATTGGCAGAGGGAGTTCAAAAAATGAACCAGCTACACACAGCAGTGTCTCCGTGAGCATCCGACCCAAACAGAACATTATCTTGCTTTCTTCTTTGAAGTCACAGAAAGCTTTAAGAAATGTAAGCAATTTTTAAAAAGAGATTTTGTCTTGGTGCCTTGTTTTCTAATCCAAAAGCTTAGCTCAGGATTTTTTTTTTTTAAATCCAGATTAATTCATGCTTGAGCATTTGGGATATCAGGTAAAATTGGTATTTTCTGCAAGGAAGGCTTATTTTCTTGTTTTTTTTATTCAATATATTTGGAGCTGTCTTCTGTTATTTAACTCCCCTTTACTGAAACAATGCCACAGTAACTGAATTCTTGATTTTTAAAATTTTGTAACCTCAAGAGATCATCACTCTACCTGTTTTATTTTCAGCAAAATGCAAATAGTATGTATATTTAGAATGACTTAGTGAATAATTTATAGCCAATACTGTAAATTATTTATTTACTCCAGGCATACATATTTAGAATAGGAACATAAATATTTTATAGTCTGTGCCATTGGTAACAAAAATATTAAATCAGCCTGCTGATAGTGCTGGATTACATTGTACATATACTCTATATCTTCAGTGGTCTCTAAGCAATCACACTCGGTCACACATTTCAAAGTTTACTACATCCGTAGAATTTCCACAGACATTCAGTCTTTTTTTCAACTGATTTACAGGATGATCACACGTCACACTGAGAACTTGTACCTGGAGGTGACACATCTTAATTCTAAGTCTGTTTCCATTTCTCCTTCTCTTAATGCCGCCACCTGGCTTTTACTCTCCTCTGTCTTTCCATATAGTCCAGTAGGGATCTGATTAGCTCTTTGTCAAGCAACCTATTTTTATTGCATGAAAATACATTATTCTTGTGAGAAATTGATGGTGGACACTAGAGGGAATCATAACTGTGAACTTTTCTTTAAGAGTATGTAGTGGTTGAATTATGCATACACATATTTCACAAACTTAAAAAAACTGAAAATGACAAAAATTCCCCAATTAAAAATACATTAAATTTAAAATATCAGAACCCTATAACTGTTAAGAATACCTTTTAAAAAGACTGATAGCATTTAAACAAACTATGGAGCTACTCTTTGGTTGAAAATGAATTTGAAAATATATAAGGAAGAATTTGTGGCCTGTGGCTAACATGGCCTCATCTGTACTTTGCCACATACTCTAGAAACCTTCAAGAACTTACCATTCAGCAGAACTGCTTATTATTATCATGCTCAAAAAGAAGAATTCAACAAGTGAAAGTCTAGAAAGTGAAAATCACAATGATTAAAGAACTAGAAGTAAACTCTTTTATGATACATATGTTTAATATTTGTATTTCAAAGCCTAGGCCAGAATCATAAAAAATTGAAATCATAAAGACCATAGAAATGAAGCATACAGTAAATATAGATGTATTTCCCCAATCCTTGATATAGTAGGACAGCTTTTTGAAGATTTTCTTCTTTGAAACCTGGGTAAGGTAATTTTTTTTAACTGCATAGGTACTACTTCTCTACCTAGCTTCTATATTAAAAATCTTTAATATGCTTTGCATGGGCCGGAGGGTTAGCTCAGTGGTTCCGGCGCCTGCCTCGCAAGCGGAAGGTCCTGAGTTCGATCTCCGGTAACCACATATAATGCTGGGCATGGAGACACGCCCACCAACAATCAATACCGCATACCACAGTGCCGGGCGTGGAGGCTCACGCCTGTCATCCCAGCACTTGGGAGGCAGAGGCAGGAGGATTGCTGAGTTCGCGGCGGCTTGCCTGGGCTCCATAGTGAGCTCAGGGGCAGCCTGAACTACAAAGCGAGACCCTGTCTCAAAAAAAAAAAAAAAAAAAAAAAAAGCGCATTGCATAATGTAATTCTCAGAGTATTCTTGCAAGATAACTGCTTTTCGTACCATGTTAAAGTTCAGGAAACAGAGACAGATTTTAAACTACCCCCACAGGACAGAAAGCTGGCACTTGACACAGCTCAAGTAGGTTAGACTCCCAAGTCCTTGTGCCCCCGTCTTTTCAGGCACCCAGAGGCTGGCTTTGGAAGGCAGCCGGATCTCGGGGGCACAATCCGTGTCACTAGATCGCTTCACCAGTGCGCTCAGCAGCTCAGTGTGCTGTTAGGTCATGGAACCTGGTTGAAGCAGTTCCCTGGAAGGTGTAACCCGGAAGTCTAATCTCCTTTTCCTCTGTGCTTCCTGGCCACCATGATGTCAGTCGCTTTTCATCGTCCATGACCTCTGCCCTGCCTTGGACCAGGCCAGTCATGGACTGAAATTGGGAGCCAGGATAAACCTCTTCCCCCTTAAGCTGTGGGTGTTCAGGTGCTGGGCAGTGTATCAGTGACAAGGACAGTGACTGCGACGGTCCTGAAAGGCAAAAGCAAGACTAGGTCCCGTGGTGAAGAACGGAACGGCCATCAGTCCCAGAGCACAGACTGTATTATGGTGCCGAAGCGAGAGGCGGTGGAGATATTTTCCTGGTAGTTTTTCATAAAATGACTTTTGGCTTTGTTGACACATTCAGTTCTCTGTGTGGTTTAATTTGATAAGTTTTTATGGATCTTATTGCCTTTCTTCTCTGTTTAGAATTTAGTTATGTGTTTTATTTCTTTTTTAAGACAGGGTGCCACTTTGTAGTTCAGGCTGGCCCTGAGTTCACTGTGTAGCTCAGGCCAGCCTTGAACTCAGCAATCCTCCTGCCTCTGCCTCCTGAGGGCTGGGATTATAGGCATGAGCCACCCTGCCCGGCATTATGGTGTGTGGGATTTATTGCTGGTGGGCGTGAGTCACCACACCTGCCATTGTTGTATGTGGTTACTGGGAATTGAACCAGGGACCTTGTGCTTGCTAGGTAGGTGCTAAATCTCCGACCCTATGTGTTCTATTTCTAACCAAGCAGTTAAAACATGTCTTGCTTTATAGCCCACTATGTGGTTAATTCTTATAAAAGTTTTTCTTGTTTTAAAAAAACGTTTGACCCCCTCCCATTGCTGGATGAAAGATACTCTTGTAGCATTATTTCAAGTGTTTTGGTCATGATCTTTAAACTCCTGTATTGTTAAGAAAGATTTATTTTGTCTACCTCATCCATCAGTTTTTGTGGTATGTTAAATATCTCTAAATTAAATTATGGACTTGTCTAATTCTTCTTGTAGTTTTGTCACTTTGAGGTTTAAAAAATATGAAGCTGTACTAATAAGAGCATAAAAATTTTAAATTGTTATAAATTCCTTGCAAATTAAACCTTTTATCATTATAAAGTGTCAGTCTCTCTCCACTAATGACATTTTTTATTTTGTAGTCTATTTTGTCTGAAATTATTAATATGACTATGCCAACTTTCTTTTACCCATGTCTTTACCTTATACCCAGCTGTGTTAGATGTTTTTATGAGGGAATTCATTCTTATTATTTAGCCCGTGATGTCATAAATCAGAATGCTAGTTATGGATTTTTACTGCAGTGTAGTTTCTTGGATCGTGTTTCATTGTTTTCTGATTTTTCTCCACTCATTTTACTTTACTACCATCTAGCACAAATTACAGTCTGTAACCTCTGTGTCTGAACTTAGTAGCAAGTAAGGCACATGGTGACTATATATATTCATACACATATATATCATACATATGTACATATGTGTGTTTACATGTTTATTAACTCATTCTGTTTTCTCTTTCCAAAGACTGAAGAGCACTTTCTGTCCATATTTTATTTTGGAACATTTCTAATATTTTCTCTCAACTAAGCTTAGTAGAAAGATCTTAAACTAAACTCATATTTAGAATAATATCATGAAAAGCTCAAAGCTACAAATCACTGGTATCAAAAGAAAAATAAAATTTAAGCCAAGAAAAAAGATCCAACCGAAAGCAGAAGCAAAGATGTGCACGGAGCTCCCAGAGGAGAGTTTGCCTTTGCTTGGCTTTTACCTTTTTGGCTTTCTCTTCCGGGACCATCAAGCCAGGCTCTTGCCAAGCAGATCTCCATTCTTTTCAGGGTTAGAACTTAGTCAGGCATTATTAAAACTGCAACTCAGAGAAATGGAGTCCTTGCTTCCCATCTACCTTATTTTAATGTAGTCACATTCTTTTAAAATTTCATTTAGCTTCCTAGATGAAATTAAAAACAAGAGCAGCTCCCTAGGATGTTGAGGGAACTGAGGGAATATGAAGTTTCTAGAACTGCCGTGTATTATGTTCCCAGCTCACAGAATGACTTGTGTGCAAAACGTTCCCGACCCCACAGGTCTATTAGTGAAATCCAGTCACGAGGACACGGTTTCAAAACAGCGCTTAATCATTTAAAACAGCTTTAATCATTTTTGCCAGATTAATTCTTATCTGGTAAATCCAATCAGGTATGCAAGAAGATGTTGATACACAAACATATTAATATATTTAAGCACATACATGTGTGCCTGTGTGGAGGCGTGCACACACGTATCAACCCACACCCCACCAACTATACCAAACATACTAATTCTAAACTCCAAATTGGAAGGTGGTATAAATTATGTATTAAGTCATTAATAATGCAAAGGAAAGTGTCATTGAGCTCTGCATGGAAATATATTGGGCTTTGGGTAGGACTGGTTTTCCTCGCAAGTGATTTATTTTTCACTAGCCAATAAAAGTATGTGTATAACTATATTAGTTACATGAATAAAAACATGGTTACTTATTTTATCTAGAAAGAATTAACATTATTTGGAGGAAAGTGCTTATATTTTACCCCCCAGGGACCTGGGGGGGGATTTTATGCCAATCACTTAAAAAATGGCCCTCAGCTGAGTTGCATGCGGGTGGCTTATTTCCAAACTGGGGAGTCCAGCAAGCTGCCTTTAATAAAGAAAGGGGTTCTTCTCAGTCTGATTACAGATAATTATCCCAGTGGGTAGGAACTGAAAACCCTATTACCTGCAGAGAAAAATAGGGGAAGCGTGTTGCCATCCTGGAGAAGTTCTGATTGTAGAAAGTATAAGGATGAAAGCAAATTCCAGACAAAAATTATTAGGGTTTGTAGACAGCACAGTCTTCTCAAAGGACTGCTTCCTAATGAGTGGGGGGCTAGAAGTCAGAGCTCCTCTCATACAAAAGTTCATAAAATTTAAAGCCAGTTATAGATTTAGAAGAAAGGACTGTTAAGTTAGAATTATTCAGAGTTTAAATTTATTTCCTCATTAAAATAAAGTGACACAATAAGAGTTGATATTCCTGAACAAATTCTGCCACCCAGGTTTTTGGAAATGATCATTACCATTTTATTTTAAAACTCTAGAGAGTACAGATGAAGAAGAAGATGAAGATTTCTAATGTTTATATAAATCAAAATCAAGAGGACAGATGAACAGCCAATTATACCAAATTTACTGTAACGGAATATAGTTTACCATGAGGAGTTCTTACCTCCATTCTTTATAGTTTTCATTTTTACTGCTTCTAATAAGAAACTATCAGAGTCTTTAGTAAGAGCAGATGAAGGAATCTATAGTGGCAGATTTTTACAGTCAACCCAAGGAGACGTATGGCCACACTAAATTCCTTTGGAAACTATATTAGGGTTGCCTATTCTGCTTTTATTCTGGCTTATTTTCTTATTGTGTATTTAAAATTTTTATTGTACATTTTTATAATAAACTGGGATTGATGATAAAGTTACCGGTTGCTGGTGCTTCATAGGCAAAATAGGCTTCTTTGAGTCACTTAATCATCATTAATAATGGTGGTTGATTGCTGAATGAATAAAAGAAATATGTCTTTAGAGACGTATGTGACCCAGTTATTGTTTTCTCTGAATATTTTTTTGGTTGCTGGAACGTCCTAGTCAAAGGATTCCATTTGTGCAAATAAACAAAGTCTGCCTATTGTTTCACACATTTACTTTAGGTCTTGAAATAAGTGACCACAAAATTTGCAAGAACTTTCCTGCATATTTTAGTCATTGTACTAGCATATGTTACTATGAAGAAATCATATTTTTCATTAAAATAATTGAAAACTGTACAACCAAATAATACAGTTTCATGATTTAAAAGAGTAGATTTTTTTTTTTTTTTGAGACAGGGTCTCGCTTTGTAGTTCAGGCTGGCCCTGAGCTCACTATGTAGCCCAGGCAAACCTCGAACTCAGCAATCCTCCTGCCTCTGCCTCCCAAGTGCTGGGATGACAGACGTGAGCCACCACGCCTGGCACTGTGGTATGTGGTATTGATGGCTGGTGGGCGTGAGTCTCCACGCCCAGCATTGTATGTGGTTACCGGGATCAAACGCAGGACCTTGAGCTTGTGAGGCAGGTGCCGGAACCACTGAGCTAACCCTCCAGCCCTAAAAGAGTAGATTTTTTTAAAAGGGATAATGTCATGCCAACAACAAACACTATCCTACTATATGGGAGGTCTAATTTCAGGATTTGCTCATGTAAGATTATGGTTATTTTCTATCCCCTTGTTTCCTCATCTTTGAAATGAGTAATTGAATCAGATGATGTCTGTGGTCTTCTCCAGGGCTGTAATGCTATGAGTCTAGTCTCATTTATTTAAGTAATGTTTCTATGATTAGTTTTAAGCTATTTATATAATTCCTCCAAATAGCTGAACTTGGAGAATCTCTTTTCCCTTTGTAAAACATCATATTCTGTTTTCTGGCACACATAGAGTTCCTTGACTGCTGCTGATTCTATTTCTTTTTTTAATTAAAAAAAATTTTTTTGAGACAGGGTCTCGCTTTGCAGTCCAGGCTGGCCCTGAGCTCACTATGTAGCCCAGGCAAGCCTGGAACTCAGCAACCCTCCTGCCTCTGCCTCCTGAGTGCTGGGATGACAGGCGTGAGCCCCCACATCCGGCACTGTGGTGTGTGGTATTGATGGCTGGTGGGCGTGAGTCTCCATGCCTGGCTAATTTAAAATTCTTAAAATCAGTTCTTCTTAGTCTAAGTGCTGTGAAGTAGAAAATAGGTTTAGTAGAAAAAGCATCAACTCTGACAAAGGTCTAGAAGTTCAAATACTGGCTTTTCACTTACTAGTTCATGTATGAGCCAGGAAAAAAAATGTATGTAATTGTTACGAATTGCAGTTTCTTCTTTGTAAAACAATAGAAGTGGTGAGAACTGGTGACCCAGGGTGAGAGTTCCGGGTCCCTGCTGCATCATCAAACACGAGTTGAATTCAGCTCTGGCACTGGCATTGGGGGGGCACCCACACCTGAGGGGTGCTGCGGGCACAGGCGTCCCCGCGCGTCCAGCCCTCACCCTCTAGCTGTGACCAGTGAGCTCTCAGGGATCCGCAACAAGAATCTCAAAGGAGACTCACAGGCTTCTTTCCTCCCTGGGTTTGTTAACAGGGAGGAGCCCATCAGCTTCGGCTGAACAACGACCTTGTTTAACGTCATCTGTTACCTTCAAGTCAGCTCCTCACGTTTCAAAATGTGTAAGGAGTTTTCAGTTTGGAGTTTGTGAGAGAGAAAAAAACGTGCTTCTGAAATAAGTTAAGAAAATGTGTTAATAGACTGTTCTCTCCTTTGGAGACTAAGTGCCAATTAATATCTATCGAAGGAGTCAAAGTTCTGGACAAGAGCGAAAGGGACTAGCTGTGGCTGGAGTTGATGTGTGTTAATATCAGTGTAATTATCTGGCCAGAAATCAATAAACGTTAAATTTCAAATTGGAATTTGAGCTTAGACCTGACAATTCCACAGTTCTGTGCTTATTTTTATTGTGTGTCTTAAGGGACATAACCATAAAGCAGATCGTGCAGTAGCATAGACAATTGGCTATTTGTAGTTGGCATTAAAAAAAGCTCTCCCCTTAGATAACAAAGAGCACGGGTGAAGATCGGGAGAGCAGAGCCTTGACAGCTGTCAGACATTACATTAGTTTCTGGTGGCTTCTGTAGAAGATTACAGTAGCTTTGGAAGCTTCAAATAACACAAATTTATTATCTTACGTTCTAGAGGTCGGACGTCCAACAGGGGTCTCCCAGGGCAGAAATCAAGGTCTAGGGAGCAGAGGTCCCTTCTGGAGAGGCCAGGGCAGGATTCCTTGCTGGGGTGTGTTTCTGAAAGCTGCCACAGGCCCTTGCTCGTGGCCCTGTTTCTACCTCAAAGCCAGACGTCACCGGCCAGGTTTTCTCACATCCCAGCACACCAGTCTGACATGTTTCTGACCCTTTTAAGGAGCTTTGTAATTATCCCGGGCCGTCCTGCGTATTCCAGAATAATCTCTTTCTTTTACAGCCAGTTGACTAGCGAACAATGCCATCTGCAGCTTTTCCCCCCTCTTGCCAAGCAGCACAACAGTCACCAATTCTAAGGCTTAGAACGGGCACTTCTTTGGAGGGGCGGGCATCATTCTACCTACGGTGGAGCGTCAAGTGGGGGAATTCAGAACGGAGAGAGTCAGTTTTTAAATAGGATGGTGTTTCTGGGAAAGAAAGGGCGAACTGGACAGCAGTCTGTCTTTTTGATTGCTTTTCAAGAACACAGAGAACTCAGCTCCCAGGTTTACCATATTTCTGCCTCCCAAATGTCCTAATTGGTTCAGGTGCTCATCTTCTAAGAACAGTCCTTTTGATTAGTCACCACAGGTGACTTAGGCAACCAAGATTTACTGCTTTGGTGAATTTCAATGCGGCATATTCTTATGCATTAAAAGGCACCATTAAATAATTCAAGAAACCTCCATGTTTAGGGAGATTGGAGGGGTCACAGACGTCTGAAGTCCAAATGCCTAGTGTTTCAAATTGATTTCTGTATATGAAGGATTTTTGAGACTTAAAAAGTAGTATGTTAATTAAAATATTGAAAGAATTTCTGACAGAAATTGGTAGGTCACGTGAGCAAATTGCTAACACTTTCCTGATGAGAGGCAGAGGGAACCCGGAGGGGCTTCCGGCAGTCTTTCCTGTGCTGCAGACGGCCTCAAAAAAACCTTTTGGAGGGAGAGAGCTAGGCCATCAGAAACCACTCTGTTTCTAGTATCTTCTTTTCCATCTGGTTGAAGCTGTTTTATCCACGTGCCAAAGGACAGGTGTTGCCAGCATTAGCCTCTGCTCCATATTTCGGTCACAGGGAAGATTTCTTTGTAATTATTCCAAAACGTTACCAGGACCTCTCTTTTACAGTCTTGGTGGAACTTGGCAATATAATTTTTAACAATCCATCATAATAAAAAATAAAATATTTCCCTCATTCTCGTAAATCTCTCATTTGTAAAATAATGTAAGCATTTCTGGTTCTCCAAAGTAGTCTACTCCACTGGAAAGCCAGGCTACTAATGAGGCACCTGCTTTAGATGCCTGCACAGTCAGAGTATGAGGAAAGCTTGCGGACAAACTGGCACTTGGATTTGATGGCTGATTCTTTTAGGGAAGATATAGCATTGCAATAAGGAGAATTGTATACATTATTAATGAGTGAAGCAGAGAAGGTCAGATTTTCTAGCTTCTGGATCATATTACAGACACTTCCCATTGAATGTACCCTTCAGAGATGTGTCTTATCTAATTTCCTTAAAATCCATGAAAATGGCGGCCCCTTTCACCTCTATCTTCTCCTCAGAATGATTTCCTATGCAGATGGAAGTTCATTAAGGAGAGCAGTTTCCAGAAACCCGAGGAGGAGAGCCTTGTAGATTGCAGAGAAGTGAGCAGAACCGGCTGTGGACCGATTACAGAACTTATTCCTTTGTGCCTACGTCTCCATAAGGATCTTGCTTTGATTCTGACTCAGGTCCTGGCAAGTAAGTTCCAACTCAAGGTAAGTGATCATTTTTCTAATATCAAATCAGACAAATAAGGCAGACCAAAAATAGACCACTGAAATAGGGGCAGGTTTATCCAAACTTCTATCTTCAAGATAGACAATAAATTGTATATGTCCAAGTTTACATACTTCTCCAGGGTCTCCTCCCCCCAACCCCGCTCTTGCACTTTTTTATAATTACATCATGCTTTTATAGTCTGATCATAACCTCTAGGAGCATTCACTATACTTCTGTTTTTTTTCCACTACCTACATCTAATTTATCAGAAAATCTTTTTGCTGATACCAAAAAATATATTGTGTTTTATTTTCAATTGACTTTATTGGTACATGTATACATACATTATGATCGCATTCAACCTTGAGAATTTGCACCTGTACATGACACATCTTGATTCAGAAAAACAGTGAGGAAGGAGGATCACGCAGAAGCTGAGGTAAGCCTTTCCTCTGTAGCTAGGGCTGACGATACCAAAGGTTGTTACTGTCTAATAGTAATAGGGATAAAGATCTCAAAATAATAGAGTTAAGTAGTGTTACTGACCCGTAAAACCAAGACAGAAGCAATTATCTAAATTAGCCACATCCTTAGAGTGGCACCAGGGTAACCTAAACCGCGGACTGTTGTGGGACATGGAGTTGCTGAGGGAAAAGAAATAGAAGCCAGCATGTCTGTTGCTTAATTTATGTAGTACAGAAGAATAAAAATGAAACAGAACAAAAGTGGGAGACTAGGATGTTCATTACAGTCATGATTCTTGGCCCAGATTTTGGCCTTTAGTCCATTATCAGATCTAGAATCCACTGACTAAAAAGCATCACTTTCCAGTAGGCAGAAGTAGCCTCCAAAGCTACGCACACATGACTGAGTCACTTAATGCTTCTTCAAAGGAACCTGTCACTATTTATTTTGGTAACCATATAGTAGGGAAAGGAAAAGTTAAGCAGGTTTAACAAAAATAAAGTTAACATTTGTACCTAGGGACTCAAATGTCACCCCTGTTATACTGGGATTTTGAGAAGACAGATAATAAATGGAGTCAGAGATGGTAGAATGTACACTGGCTACAGCGGTTCCACAGACTCTGTCAATGGCCGTTTTTTAAGCATTGTGAGTGTGATAGTGTGCCATTTTTTATTTGTTACCTGCAGGCTGAGTGGAAGCCCCTGAAACCTTCTTGTTCCCTATCCCCAGATAATGTAATCTGGTAAAAACTAGCAGCAGCACATGCTTAGGTGAATAGAAGGAATTAATGTCACCATCATAGACCTGAAGAATTGCCCAAATGGTATTACATATCACATATATCTATTTAGTTTGCTGCTATGATGTATATAAAAACAGCTGGGGAGATAACAATACATAATCTTTTTATCCAAATCAGTAAGGAGGACCAAAAGCAATTATAATTCATTTGTGATTTATAGTATTATAAACCTACAGTCTTACTTTGTTTATATTAACTCCCTTGCTCTCCGTACAATATATAGTTCTAAGGAACCTGAACTGTTTGAAGACTGCTTTAGTCCATTTTGTGCAGGCATAATAGGAAACCACAGCCTGAGTTATTCATAAAGAACATAAATTTATTCTTTCATAGTTCTGGAGCCTATGAAATCCAAGATCAAGGCCACGACACCTGATAAAGAACTTTCTTGCTATGTTCTCAGACGGCAGATGGTGGAGGCACAAAAGGAAGATGAACACTTTGTCTCCACTTACCACAAGAGTAAGAGAAAACTGTTCCTGAAAGCCCTTTGTAAACTAACACTCAAGAAGCCACGTCCCGTATGACCTGAACCTCGGATTAGCTTCTATCTCCCAACACTGCTACCATAAGAGTTGGCTTTCCAGCTCCTGAACATGAGGCGACACACTGAGAGCGCGGATGACTCCAGCAGAGGAGCTTTGGCCCGTGTATCTGTAGTGTCGTGTCTCTCCACCTGGGTGGGCAAGACGTGGAAGACTGTTGGAGGCCTGAGAAAGAAACGTGTGCTCCAGACGGTGGGAAATAAACCTCGCTAAGGTTCAGAACGCTTTTATTTCAGTGAAGCGTTTACAGGCTCTGTGATCAGAGACACACTAGCATATCACTACCGTAAGGAAAAGATAGATTGTCGCATGCCAAACCTCTCACGTTTGAACAAGACACATAATGCTGATTCGACTTCTTTGGAGTCTGGTGTAAGCATATCTCACTCTTAGGAGTGCTACGCTGACCACTTTTGGGTAGCACAGAAGGCTGCCAGCTTTGGGTACAAGCCAAGAAGAACTCCTGATGGAGGTCTTAGCTGTGGTATATACAGCCCTCCTGTGTGATAGTATCTAGGGTAGGAGATGTTCTTTGGCATTTATGATAAGGCTTCAGAGCAGCATCAAAATTGAGAACCCTTAGTTGGAGGAGGAAATCTGTGCCAGGGTTTCACCATTTTCATACTAGCTTCTGTCATGTAGCTAAACTCTCTGATCACGGGACACAAGTGACCAGGAAGCCAGGTGGACAACCATGAGTGGCTTGGTATCAAACTCACCAGGTCAAAAGTTTGTGTCTACAGGCAGAAGAGACGCAAGTGGAAACTGGTAGGAACAAGGCCGGGAGGCAGAAGGAAGCTGCACAGGCAGGTATTTCAAGTCTTTATGACATCTTCTCCCAGGGTACTCTTCTGTCCCTTACCTAATGCCCATAACAGCATAAGAGTTCGTTCTTTAAAGAAAGAGAAAAACCCTTAAGATTGGTTTATAGATGGGTTAACTAAGTAACCACCAATTGGGGTGTTAATTTGAATGAATTAAGAAACACCTAGTAGATTAGTGGAGCACAGTTCTGGGTGCGTCTGGATGATTGTCTTGTAAACTGCAAAATGAAGAGGGAAGACCCTCCTTGGATGTCTTATAGCTAGGATGGTATAAAAAGGGCAAGAAAATGACAGTTCTCTCTTTTGCTTTGTCAGAGGAGCTCAAGTCTTCACATGGATGCTAGCCCCTCCCCCCATTTTCAATCCCATCAGGCTTCCTGTGCACTCTACAGCCTTCCAATGCTGAGCACTCAGCTTCTTAATTTGGACTCTCACCACTGAGCTCCGGGCTTTTGACTTTTGACCAAATCCAGCTCTCCGACACACAGGTAGCCATTTTACATTCTTTTATCCCTGACATTGAAGGAGGCCATTGTAAATCTACTTTATAAATTTAATATATAATATATATTATATTATACACATATATAACATATATGTATATACATAATATATTATACATATATAATGTATACATATATGCATATTATATGTATATATAATATATACATATATGCATTTCATATTTATATGCATCCTGATGTACTAGGTGTACTGGTAAAGCCATAAAGGGTTTCCTATTGCACTAGATGATGCTGAAAGACAGTAGTGAAACAAAATCTTATGAATGGTCAAGGCTTCAAGTAGTGAACACAGCCATCCACGTTGTAAAGATAGAGGATGTTTTACAAACTTTTTGATGGTAATGAATCGGTTGGCTATATAATCTGAGGATGGGGTGATGGAAGATTGGGAAATCATGATGAGGAACCTTCCATAAGGACGGGAACGTCCCCATGAAACATGGATAAAGGGTGAAGCTCTTCACATCGGACATTAATGATCACTAGAATTTACTCACTATGGGAGAGGCTCACCATACAACTTGACATGATCACTTGGTTCGTTTTAGCTTGCCTCCATCACAACCGTTGTAATGTTTACACTACCTACACTAACGCAGTCAACTCAGTTGACTATGGAGTGGCTATGGAGACTATGCATGGGACATAAAGATCATTCTAGTTTCTGCCCTTGCTAAACGTACAATATGCCAGAAGTAAAAACCAGTGCTGAGTCCCTCACATATCCTCACCACATGAGCAGCCTATCTAGACCCTTATTGGCAAGTTTATTACATTGAAATTCTTTCATTTTCATGGAATCACTGGAAATTTCAGCAGTTCATCTTGGGAAAAACATGTAATCTTGGTTTGCATGCTTAAAAGGTCTTATCTTGCTATCTTATTACAAGATTTATGATTTTGATTCATTGAAGTAGGATTTTGTGCCATGTGGCATCTGTTTAATTTTAGTGTTTTGGAGAAAAAGATGGTATCAGTAGGCTTTTGATTTTTTTTTTTTTTTTTTTTTTTTTTTTTTTTTTTTTTTTTTTTGCTTTTTGAGACAGGGTCTTGCGTTGTAGTTCAGGCTGGGCCCTGAGCTCACTATGTAGCCCAGGCAAGCCTGGAACTCAGCAATCCTCCTGTCTCTGCCTCCCGAGTGCTGGGATGACAGGTGTGAGCCACCACGTCCGGCATTGTGGTATGCGGTGTTGATTGTTGGTGGGCGTGTCTCCATGCCCAGCATTGTATGTGGTTAATGGGGATCGAACTCAGGTCCTTGCGCTTGCACGGCAGGCACCAGAACCACTGAGCTAACCCTTTTGATTTTAATAGAAGCTAGTCTTATCTCGTGGCAGTCCTCAGAAAGTGCCAACATGATAGAAAAATCAAGGGGCATAGGAGAGGTGCTATCCTGGTTGTGATACTCTGTGACACTCATCCATCAGAATGAAGTGTTTGCCTTTATTTAACTACCATTAGACTATAATAATCCCTCAACATGTGAAATCAAGAAATAGAATTATTCCAAGTAAAGTAAGTCATTTAAAAGAATTTTGAAGAATTGTGAAGTTTTCACAAGAAAGCTACAGAGATCCAGGTTCCAATAGGTAGTACTGTTATGAGGAGGCCCAGAAGAAGTTATTAAAAAGTCAGCGTTGGACTATATCTGCCATTTTATTATTTCAGGTGGCTGGTACCAAAAAACAAAGCAAGAAGTGTGAATGTCTTGTCAGGGATAATACATCCTAATCGTAAGAAGGAGGTATGTCCGCTAGTCCGTGGTAGCACTAGGGAATCCAGGCGATTTTCTGGGGCCTCTCTTGTTACTACTTTACCCAGTTTGACCAACAAATGCAGCAAAGAAGGACTGAAAGCATGTGGAAATTAGGGGTTCCGACCTTTCAGAAATGAGGATTTGAGTCACTTTATCAAAAAATCAGCGTAGATCAACGGGAGGCACCGACTGATGGCAGAAAAGTCTAAATTGAGTAATTGGGAAGCAGTGAAAATGAGTGTGAATTCTGTCTCTGGACCGAGAACATCACGGGCCCGAGGCTGCCGTTTGCGCCCCTGAACTTCCCTGGGTTCCTCAGAAGGGGACCCCCACGGTGCCGGGGGCCGTTCCCCAATGGGATGTCGTGTTTTTATGAATCACGCGGGTTTCGGTAGTACAGTGAGTGAGCTGCAAGGACAGCTGCTGGGCGCCACCCGGGGCCTCCAGCGACCAAGTACGCTATTAGTCCAGGGCGCACAGATGGACAACCGGCCTCCGCCGGAGCGACGGGCCCCGTGCGAGCGCGTCTCCTGCCCAGGCGCGGGTCCCCTGGGAGGCTGTGAAGGGTCCTCAGGGCTCCGGGTCTTCCGTAAGGGCTCCGAGGCCCGGCCGCACCCGCGCCGCACCCGGCTCTGCTGCGCGCCTCCGCCCCCGCCCCCCGCTGGCTGCGCCCCTGGCGCGCTCTCCGCGGTCTCCGCGTGCGGGTCTGTGTCCCGGGACAGCTAACCCAAGAGAAATGCCGGCGAAGTCATCACTGCTGCACGCCTGGAAAACCAGACTTCAGTTTACTATTAAAAGAAACAGTGCCTGATAATGAAAGACTTTCCAAAAATTAAATGAGCTACTTCGAAGGACGGTGAGGCCCCGACTCTGAGAGTTTGTCTTCACGCAGCCAGGCCGACAGAGCAAGGCCGTCATAAGTTAGTGAGCCTGTAAACCTTAGCGCTTTCTCGCCATTCAGAAGGCTTGGCATCTAAGGCCCGGGCCCTGGCTGATCCGCGGTCTGGTTGGGGCCGAAGAAGGGCGCTTCGCGGCCGTCTCCGCGCGTGTGCAGGACGCAAGGCAGCCCTCCGCGGCTCCGCTACCTCGTTGGCGAGAGCTCCGCCCTCGGGGCCTCCCGGGTCCGAAGCGCTGCACCCGCCTGAGGGCAGCGGGTACGAACACGCGCACCACGGCGGGGTGTAAGCAAGAGCTGCGTGATCATTTCGCGGGCACTCAGTACCCCGTGCACACGGCCCGCCGGAGGTAGGTTTTCTACTGCTCTGTCACAGGCTGCCACCGGATCAGAGGCTGCAAACAACCCGGAGTGTTGCCTCACAGTGTCCGTGCGGGGTCCGGAGACACGGCGCCTGAGAACACGGGGCGGGCGGGGCCGCGCTCTCGCCTGACGCCCGCAGCGCCTTCCGTGCCCTCGCAGACGGGGGCAGGTGCACGGGCTCCTTCTGACCCTTGTACCGGGGGCCTCTTCTCACTGTTCAGAGGACACTCCAAATCATTAGAGCGTGCTCTGAGTCCCTCGTCACGTGCCCCTCACGAGGGCTCCTGACGTCCTTGTGACTCAAACCTCTCTTTCAGGATGAGGCCTGCAGGGGCAGCTTTTTCAGGCCGATCGCACCCGGACAAAGCGGCCGGTTTGTCGCATCATCTTGGGAGTGCTGGCTCATCCTCGTCACAAGATCTTTCCGTAACTAACGACGGAAAGTTACATGCAGCACGTGTAGCCAGGAACAGATAGATGCTTGGCGGGGCCTCGAAGAATATTGCCCACCACAAAGCCATCATCTGTTGTGTATTTCTGCCACTCAGGCCGCGGTGGCCATCCCCGGAGACCCTGGGTCAACAAGGTGCGGTCCTTAGACGCGGCTCCACACCCGAACTTGGCGCCAGCGCCGGCTGAGACGAGCCGGTCTCCACGTCGGCGCTGCTGGCGAAGCCGGCCGAGCTCGGCGTCGCAGCCCTGGGGAGCGCGCTCGGGAGCCGCCGGGAGCCAGCGGAGCGTCCGGGAAGTGAGGGGACCGAAGGCGAGCGACGAAACGCCGGGAGCAGCGCCTGGCAGCCGCGGGGACCCAGTTCTCGGAACAAGCGAGGGTTGTTCCGGGCGAGACAGGGCGGGCTCCAGTTCTCCCCGCTGTTCTTTCTCGCAGTCTCATCAGGAGGCTAGAGGGCGAGGGTTGCGCGCGGAGTCGCAGAATGAAGTGGCTCAGCGGGGACCCTTTTCCGCAGAGAGGAAGGAGAGAGCGGCCGGCGGGAGGTTAGAGCCTCACACTCCAGCGCCTGGCCACCAGCGCCTCCAGGCCCAGAAGCAGGGAGGGCGCGGGCAGCCGTCTGCCACCCGCACCGGGCCAGCCTCATCTCGGTCCGTTACACGTGACCGCTGCCTCCTGTGACCAGGCCGCTCCAAATTAAATCGAGAAGAATTCATCTGGCTTCAACAAGGCGAGAAACCGGGAGAGGCTGGCCGGCCCGACGTCTGGCTTCCAGTCCCCGAGCCATTGTCCTTGAGGGAGCCGAGCCAAGCAAATGGGTCTGTATCTTTGCTCCGGGAGCTGCTCTCTCATCCTGGGGCAGGAACCGAGCGACCTTCTACAGTAAGGTGCACTGTGGGGCGGACGCTGAAAAAGGAGCATTGTTTGTGCAGAAATTCTACGCACATGGCTTCTTTGTGTAACATTGTAACCAGATAAACACTCCTCTAAATTAAGAATGAAACAGAATTGAAGCATATTATTTTTGTTGATAGTTAACATAACTGAGCTTAACTCTAACATCATACTTTTTAACCTCTAAAGTTATTATATTCGAAATTTGAAGTGTACCCCGATACTTCTGCATTAGCTGCACATCTATTTTTGTTTATATTAGCTTCCCTACATGTAACTGGACTGATGAACATGTCAGAAAATACAGAAAAGCTTTGATAAAAAAGATACAAGTCATTCATGCCTTTAGAGATAATTCCCATTAATGCTTTGTGCTACACCTGCGATCTGTTTCTTACACGTCATGCATACTGTTTGGTAGATTGAACTTTTTGTATAAAAAATATATCATGCATGAGATTGAAAGGTAGTAGGCATCATAAATTTGGAAAGCCTCAAGCATTCTACTCTTATCATCCCACTTAGAATTTTGTTTTAAGCGTCTTTATAGAAACCATATCCAGTGAATCTGACCATGTCTGATAGGCAGTCAAGAGTTATGTTGGTTCCTCTGCTTTAGGCTTAGACAAAAGGGATTGTTGTCTCCTGTCTCTTAGACTCATCATGTTCTTTTAAGAGAAAGAATCTAGACAGATAAGCAGTATGGGAGCTGGGAAAGAAATTCAAAGAAACGTCTCTGTAGATAGCAGAATTTTGTCTTTTCTTCTTGTCTATACCAATAACTGCCCTCCCCCAAAATAGTCAATAGTCGGGCAGCGTTCTCCACTAGGGGGCGTCCTTTCCATGAGAAGAGAGAATGAACTTTCCAGCCCTTGCCCGACCCTCGAGGATCATTAGCATGGGACATTTTAATGAATATCTTCTCATTTAATTACATCTTTGAAGATAGAGTTCTCGTGTTAGTGGAATATCCCACTGTTTGGTTGTACCTCCACTATCATTAATATTAATCATTCCCACAATTTTCTGTATATATAAGGTTACATTAAATTCATCTGGCATTACTTTCTAAAAATTATTACACCATCACTTCACCAGACTACTTAACATAAAGAGAAAGGCAAAGGCATTAAGACGTACCGAGAAATTTTAGAGGAACACACCAAAATGGGAAGAAAGAGGCAGAGAGCCTAAAGAGCATTATAAATATATTCCACATATTATAAATATATATTTAATTTCCATGTATATCCAACATTGGAACCTGAATATGTAAAAGAAATGTTAATGGTACTAAAATGAAGAATAGATAGAAATGTAATAATCGCAGAGGGCAGCACTTTCAAAATAGTAGGCTAGAATAATAGTATAGATTAAATGGACTCATCCTCTCTCTCTTTCTATATATATTCCATATATAAATATATATATTCCCCTTCATCAGAATAGAATGCAATTCTTCTCAAATGTTTATGGAACATTTACAAGTCTTAAAGAATTTAAGAACTTTGAAATCATATCAAGTATATTTTGGACCTCAAAATATAAAACCAGGAATCGATAACATGAAGAACTTCAGAAAATTCAGAAACATATCCAAGTTAAAATAATCCTGAGAAAATAATGTGTTAAGGAGGAATTCTAAAAGAGATTCAAAAGTATCTGGAGTGTATAGAAATGGAAATAGAACAATGCCAAACCTTAAGGTACGTGGCAAAAGCTGTCCTAAGAGAGAAGTTCATAATGTCTATTAAGGTAAAAAAAAAAAAGATTAAAAAACCTAACTTCAAGTAATCACAAAAAGGAGAGATTAAGCCCAAAGGTAGCAGAAGAAAGGAAATAGTAAATATTACAGCATTTGACTCTATCAACCCAAAAGCTCTTATATGGTAGAAAAACAAAGAAAAAATTTTAAAAAATATATAAGGGAATATACTGTTAAACCATATATCTGAGAAGAGATTAACATCCAAAATATAGCAAGAACTCACCAAGTCAACACCAAAAGGAAAATAAAGATGGGCAAAAACAAAAAAGAGGAATTAGTTCTGCTCTTCTATTACACAAAAAAGGTGATTATGGCCAGCAGTATTGCAACATGGAATTCGAAAGAGCTAGAAGGGAAGAGTTTTGAATGTTCTCCTTACAAGGAAAAGATAAATGCTTGAGATGATGAATAAGAGAAATATCCTTTCACTTCTCAGCCTTTTGGTTAAGATCAAGTGCAGAAATATCCTGAATTGACCAACACGTAGTACATTAAGGTAGTGAAAGATAGCACTGTGCTTATTTCATAAATATGCACAATTATTACCAGTTAAATATTTGACACATAAATAAATGCAAAGGAGTTGAGTAGGTCTTTCTCCGAAGGAGACGATGAGGTGGCCAACAGTTACAGGAGAAGGTGCTCGGTCTCACTTACCATCGGTGAAATGCAAACCAAATCGCACAGAGATATTTCCTCACACTGTCTTGGAAGACTACTATCAAAACACAAGAGGTGACATATTTTAGTTAAAACATGGAGCAGAGAGCATTTTGTGTACTGTTGGTAGAAAATTAAGTTGGTACAGGCATAGAAATTAATGTGAAATTCCATTACCATACTGTCCCCAAATCCCACCCTTTGATTTGTAGCTAAAAGCAGTGAAGTCAGTATCTCAAAAAGATGTTGTGTTCTTACCTTTATCACAGCATTATCCACAGCGGTCTATCCAATAGGTCACCGAGGGATAAATGAGTAAAGAAATTGTGGGACACACACTTGCTCTTCAGTCAAAGGAAAAGAACTCTGCATTTCTAACAATGTGGATGAATAAGGAAGAAATTATGCTAGAAGATACAAGTCAGACACAGACAAATACTGTATGTATAAATTCACTCATGTGGAATCTAAAACATTCTAACTCATAGGAGGAGGAGGTCAAATGGTGATTGCTAGGAGCTGATGGATAGGATAAATGAAGAGCTATTAGTCAAAAGGTAAAAACTTTCCATTGTAAATTGAATAAGTTCTGGGGATCTATTATACCACATGAGTAATAAAACTAGTGTTTACTTGAAATTTTATAAGAGTAGACATGTACTGGTGGGGAGGTGTGGGTGAGTAGGGATATGGGTAAAAATGAGAATTAACTTGTGTCATATATTGGTACAAATTCCCCGGTTATGTGTGATTGTGAGATGTATATAAATTGTACCAATAAAGAATTAAAAAAAAGAGTAGATATGTACTGTCCTCAATAACACACACAAACACATATAATGGTAACTATGGGTGCTGATGGTTAATTTGATAATATTAATACTATGTAAAGTATACATGTTATCAAATCCTACACCTTGAATTTAATTGACAAGTTGGAGCTGGGGATTTAGCTCATTGGCACTGAGCCTGCCTTACAAGTGCAAGGTTATAAGTTTAATCTCCCGTATGGGAAAAAAAATTGTACAATGTGACGATTTGGCATACGTATACAGGGGTAATGATCACACAATTTTATTCATACTTTATTTAAAAAATAAGTCTGCCCGCAATTGTAAAGATGACAAATGGACCAACCTCAAAAGAGAAAGGTTTCTGGTACAGGGAAAGCAATAGGACAGCACAGGAATGAAAACGTTAATAATAAATCCAGGAAGTAGAGGCAGCAGAGCCTTAGAAAGGAAGGTGCTGGTCCTAAGGGTTCTCGGAGGCAGAGCGCCCTTTCTTCTCCCCCTGCTGCAAGTCGGCTGCTGCTGGCACCTCCTTTCATTTCACTCATTCCTCGCTTAGCTCCTCTGGGAAAACAGTTAAAATCTGCTCAGTGTATGATCTGAATATAACTTAGGGGCTAACTCTGGAGCTCAGTCGGCCTACTTCTTTTTTTTAAAAATTTCAATCTTTATTGGTACATTGTATATATACATTGTGATCACACACAATATTGAGAATTTGTACCAGCATATGACACTATTTAATTCTCATTTTTTCCTATTCCCCCACCCACCCTCCAACCCCCTGCCTGGTATATACATAAGCTTTTTTTGTTACCATCATATTTTTTTTGTTACCATCATATTTTTTTTGTTACCATCATATTTTTTTGTTACCATCATCATATTTTTTTCTTCCCCTTGTTACTTACCTCTATGACCCATTTCCCTCTCAATATTTTCTGTTTCACAATATCTACCATATATTCTAGAACTTTTTGTATCTTCAGTTTCACATACCAGAGAAAAGATATGATATTTACAGATCTGTGACCTATTTATTTCACTTACGAGTATGACCTGATGGTACATCCATTTGAATATAAATGACTCAAACTTATCATTCTCTATGGCAGAGTAATATTTCACTTTATAGAAAAACCACCTCTTTATTCAGTTTCCACTCGATGGGCATTTGGGTTGTTTCCAAGATTTAGCTATCACAAACTCAGCTGCTTTGAACATGGGTGGACGTATGTCATTATGATATGAATCTTTTAATTCTTTTGTGTATGTACCTAGCAGGGACAAAGTTTATTCTTTTTTTTTATGGGCTGTTTGTATACTTTCCAGGCTGTGACTTGTTTGTACATTTAATTAGTTAATTAATTTTGCTCCATTTCTTAATTGGTACATTGTATACACATCATGATCACACTCAGTAGTGGGAATTTGTGCCAGTATGTGCATGATTTAATTCTCATTTTTTTCCCATTCCCTTACTCACCCTACAACCCCCACACCCTAAATGTGTAAATTTTGCTTCCCTTTTATTATTACCATCACATTTTTCTTTATCCCTTATTACTCACCCCTCCACATTTCCCTTTGAATATTTTCTGTTTCACAATATCCATCATGCATTCTAGAACTCAGTAACATCTGCAGTTTCTCATACCAGAGAACAGATACGATATTTACACATCTGTGACCTATTTATTTCACTTATGAGGATATCCTCAAGGTATGCCCATTTGAGTATAAATGACTCAAGCTTATCATTCTTTAGGGCAGAGTAATACTCCATTTTATAGAAAACCACATCTTCTTTATCCAGTCTCCAGCTGATGGGGATTTGGGTTGTTTCCAAGACTGAGCTCTCACAAACTGAGCTGCTGTGAACATGGGTGCACATATGTCACTATGATATGATTCTTTTAATTCTTTTATGTATATTCCTAGCAGGACAATAGCAAGGTCAAATGGGATCTTTAATCGTAGTTTTTTTTAGGAATCTCCACACTGACTTCCACAGAGATTGTACCAGTCTACATTCCCACAAATAAGGGTTCCTTTCTCCCCACAGCCTCACCAGTGCTTGTTGTGGGGGTAATTTCGAGATAGCAGCCATTATTTGTCGAGTGAGATGAAATCTGTGACTTTTTTATCTGCACCTCTTGAGTGACCAGTGATGTCGAGCATTTCTTCAAATGCTTCTTGGTAGCTTCTTCCTCTGAAAAGTGTCTGTTCATTTTAGCTTCCCATTTCTGAACTGAGTCTTTAAATTTTGGGGGCTGATTTTTTAAGCTCTTTATATATTCTAGATAGTAGGTCTTTGTCTGAGAGACAGCTGGCACAGATTCTTTCCCAGTTTGTTGGTTGTCTTTTCACTCTGCTGGTGGTTTCCTGTGCTGTGCAGAAGCTTTTTAATAAAAAGAGATCCCATTTGTTGACTTCTGCTAGATCGCATGCAATAGAGATTTTGTTCATAAGGTCTTTCCCTAAGCCAATGTCTCCAAGGTTTAGTGTTTCTGTCTTAACATTTAAGACTCTAATGCACTCTGATTTTAGTTTTGTACATGGTGACAGAGATAGGTCTAGTTTTAGTCTTTGACAGGTTAAAGCCCAGTTTTTCCAGCGCCATTTGTTAAAGAGGCTGCCTTTCCTCCACTGAGGATATTTGGCTCCTTTGCCAAAGATGAGGTGGCTTAGTGTATCTGGATTTGTTTCTGGATCTTCAAATCTATTTCACTAACCCTCTGGTCTGTTACTTTGCCAGCACCATGCATTTTTGTTTTTTTTGAGACAGGGTCTTGCTTTGTAGTTCAGCCTGGCCCTGAGCTCAATATGTAGCTAGGCAAGCCTCGAACTCAGCAATCCTCCTGCCTCTGCCTCCTGAGTGCTAGGATTACAGGTGTGAGCCACCATGCCTGGTACCATGCAGTTTTTATCACAGTGGTTTTATAGTAAAGTTTTAAATTGGGGATTGTAATACCCCCCATTGTGTCCTTGTTGCTTAGAATTGCTTTTGCTATTCTAGGTCTTTTTGATTGCAGATGAATTTTTGGGTGATTTTCTCTAGATCTGTGAAATATGCCGCTGGGATTTCAATCAGGATTGCATTGCATCTATATAGTAGTTGTGGGAGTGTAGCCATTTTGACGATGTTGGTTCTTCCTACTCAGGAACAAGGGATGTCTTTCCATTTTCTAATTGGCCCATTACTTAAATAAGCAGGTAAATCATATCTCTGAGAGCATAGTGTCAGTGCCAAATGATCTGTCAGGGATACTGAGAGTGGTAGAGTGGAGAAAGAGAGAATAAGAAAATATATATACCAGTGCTGGTATGTTCTGTTATGCTCCATCCCACAGACATGCAAGTCCCCTGAATAAGCATGCTTTTCTATCTCCTCCTTTCCTCTAGCACTTCAATCTGTTATACCTATGGTGCTTTAGGGTCCTGTCTAAAAATACTGTAGCACATGTTTATGCAAATATGGCACCCTGAAAATAATAAGAGAAGGCTCCCTTGAAAAGCGCCATGTGGTGGTAAGAAGAAAGCTGAGCTGAAAATTGGGACATTTTGGCTTCTAATTTTGATTCTTCCTGTAATTAAGTCTGACAAGGAAACCAAGTCAAGGCATCTCTAAGCTTGGATGTCCTTATTCATAAGTAAGTAATTTAGCAACATAGTGCTTGAAGCCCTGGCAGTTCTGTTGTCATATGTGTCTGATAAGAGATAATAAAGATTCTTTTACCAGTGTGATCCAGTAAGTCTTGCCTCATATTTTCTATTTTATGAAATTCTTTCTTAAAAGCCATCAATTAAAAGATCACTTACTAGGAATATCCATAAAAAGAACACATTCATTTAAAATAACCTGAACAGTCTTATTTTCTGAGACAGCAACACACATTTTAAGTTATAGGAAACCTTTTTTCATTTAAATGAAAGGCAAACACAGCTCATAAAGATTTCTCCATCTATGAAAGAGGACAGACAGAGGAACATGACAGAGATCAGTAAAGTTGCCTCAGGGAAAACGTCTTCCTCTAAGTACACATCTATTAAAACCCAGTGGTTCTCAGTCAAGGGAAATTTTGCCCTCAGAAGGGACGTGGCAATATCTGGAGGCATTTCTGGTTATCACAAACAGAGAGAGCTACATGTAGCCAGCTACTGGTAGAGGCCAGGGATGCTACTAAACATACTACCATGCACAAGACAGCCTGGTATGACAAAGAATTATCCTCCTTAGACTGTCAATAGTAAAGAGCCTGAAAAACCTACACACAGCCTCTCAAGTTCCCTAACTATGCTATACTAAACTGGAAATAACAAACTGGATGTTAAGACCATAAAATGCTCATTTTAATTTTGCCAGAGAAAAGACATCCTCTCATATGAATTTTTCTAAGGGGCTTAGGGAAAACACTACTTCTGTGCATGCAGGCATTTAGTCCTGTTTTCTGAGTTAAAATCCAGCAGATCCAGGGCTGGAGATTTAGCTCAGTGGTTCTGGCGCCTGCCTCGCAAGCGCAAGGCCCCAAATTCCATCTCAATCCCAGTAACCACATACAATGCTGGGGGTGGAGACTCAGGCCCACCAGCCATCAGCACCACATACCACAGTGCCGGGCGTGGTGGCTCACACCTGTCATCCCAGCACTCGGGAGGCAGAGACAGGAGGATTGCTGAGTTCGAGGCTTGCCTGGGCTACATAGTGAGCTCAGGGCCAGGCTGAACTACAAAGCAAGACCCTGTCTCAAAAACAAAACAAAACAAAACAAAACAAATCCAGCAGATCAGGATATTTTGTTTGCGAAGTGTTGTTACTTGATTTCTAAATATTTTTTAATCATTTGGATAAAAATATCTAATACAAGTTATGGTTATATTGAGGCATATAAAAGCAAGTCTGAGCCATATGAAACTAAGACCTGAAAAGCAAGTGTGATTTTCAGTAATTCCTGAGCACTATGAAATCAGGAAGTATCAATGGAGGGAGAGCCATACTGTGGTTTCAAGTACCTCACTTTAAGTTGTGCTTCTATGTCCCGTGGACTTTTATGATGAAAATCACCCTTCTCTATATTTTGAATAATCACTGGATAACTGACAGTTATAAGTTTTCAGTTGGGGGAGAAGGAGATCTAAAAGCTAGTGAAATGAATATAGAAGACTATACAATAGACCAAAGACAAAATTTCCAATGTAACTATTTCCTATGTTCAAACCTATTCCTCTGTTAATTATAGTTTGAAGACTTGTATGTAAAGATGGCCACTGTTGGGCCGGAGATTTAGCTCAGTGGTTCTGGCACCTGCCTCGCAAGCACAAGGCCCTGAGTTCGATCCCAGTAACCACATACAATGCTGGGCATGGTGGCTCACGCCTGTCATCCCAGCACTCGGGAGGCAGAGACAGGAGGATTGCTGAGTTTGAGGCTTGGCTGGGCTACATAGTGAGCTCAGGGCCAGCCTGAACAAAGTGAGACCCTGTTTCAAAAAAAGATGGCCACTGCTTTAGTTGCTTCTTTCATTGCTAAAATAAAACACCAGACATCCCAGATTAAAGGAGGGAAGGTTTGTTTTAGCTTACAGTTTGCATAGGTTTTAGTCCATATTCTTGGCTGGCTTCAAGGCAGAGTGGCATGGCAGAGGAAAAACAGTCCATGGCAAAGCAGGGTAGGCAGAAGCAGGCAAGCAGCAAGCAGCAGCCTTGTTTCTGTTCCTTATATTCCAACCAGGCTTCTCATTAGGTAGCACTCAGACTCAGGGTGGGGCATCTTTAATCCCAGCACTGTGCATTTAAACCCAGCATCACACTCTCTAGACCAGCTATCTCCAAAATGTTCCACCTATGACCATATGAAGCTTTATGGGAACATCTAGATACACTATATACCAGTCACTATCTCTTTATCCCATCCCTACACATGGGTGTCACTTTCTTATCCAGAGAAATCTACTCATCTTTTCTTACTGAATAGGGGTAGGGTAGGTTTGACCAATGATACTGCAGAAGTTGTTTAGTTTGAGGCTTAATCTATAAGAAGACAATCAAAGAGTGTATGCTTCTTCGCCCACACTGCAAGGAAACCCAGGAGACTGCAAGGACAGGTGCAAGTAAAGAAGACTCAAGACCTTTAGGCAGCAACTCTCCATAATTTCCCACCACTCAGTAAGGTAGCTCAGAAGTAGATCTGTCAGGCTTACTTGGGCGATATGGGTAGTACCACACAGAACAGACAAAGCTTCTACATCTGATGCTGCCCAAATTACAATACCCATTGTTTGACTATAATTGTCACGTTACAAATTCATAAGTGAATGATTGTTTATGCTTAAACAACTAAGTTTGAGAGCCTTTTTTATATCCAAGTGGACTGCCATGTACATATCAAGGTTTAAATTCAAATGTTCTCCCTGGCAACAGCTTGCTAACATTAAACAAAAAACATTCCCGGACTGATGATGTAAGTGAATGGTAGAGAACTTGTCTAGCATGTAGAAAACTGTGGGTTTGGCCCCAGCACTCAATAAAAAATAAAAACTATCCACGGTAACATCAAATGTCTCATGAGTTAATATCTTTCTAACCAGATTATTTGAGTGTTTTGAATTAAACGATATAAAGCAACCCTAACTGAATACTCTGTTGATGAGGTAAGTTTTCAGCTTTTCTACAAACCACTTGCAGTTTCGCTGTGCGTCCTAGACCAGTGTTTCACACTCAGCTGTGGCCCCTCGGGGGGGGGGGCACTGTCAAATAAGGCCACCGCACCGTGGGGATTTACAATTCCTCACCAGCTCGGGGTGCACTGTTACCGTCTCCACCACCCAACAAAGTAATGGAGCTGAATCCAAATTCTGTGGACAACTACAGTCAGGAAAATGAGTGTGAGGTATTGATACAAGGCCGCTGGGGTTTTACACCGTAACCTGCAGTCATGCTGCTTACTCCTTCTTACCCACTACTTGAACCAGTAAGTGTTTAATTAGGTGTCTTCAAACATCAGCCAACAGTTTACTTTTAAGTGTAATTTAAGGAACTCACTTTAAAGTGAAATCCGCAAGAAATGTTTGAAAGCGTATCTTTGTTTTACTTTGTAGGAACATCTAAAACATTAATAATTTTTATTAATTTTCATTAGCTGTTCTCTCATTAAATAGGATTCAAACTCATAAAGACTTTCTTATCAGGGCTGACAATTATATCCAATCATAATATTTTCTCTACTTTTTTTTAATCAAGTTCAGTACCACATTGAGAGGCCAGTTAGGTTATGGCTAATAATCTCAAATATCCATATTTAAATAGCATACACTTTAGAAAAGTTGATACTGAGGGTGAATATTTGGAGTAGACTTTTAATATAGACATATAAGTCACATTTATGTTTTCAATTACTACATATCAAACAGGAATGACACCAGGAAATTTAAAAATAAGTTGCTTACAACAGGGAAATGAGTCCTTTTCACTCGAACTGTAATACAATAGCTGGAGCCACAGAAGTGTTGAGCAGTGACTATTTCTGTTGATTTCCCTCTGGCCTCTGTATTACCTGCTGGTTATTTGTACAGAAGAAAATGGAAAATTTCCAGTTCCACTAAATTAAAGGAAGACACTCACAATGAATAGAAATAGAATTTTATTTCAGGGACAAGAACTTGAGGTTTCATAAAGCTTTGTGAAGTATGATTACTATAAAAGTTAGAGTAGTTTGAAGAGAAAGTTATCACTTCTGAAGGTAATTGACAGAGAGGTCAGCACAGAGGATTGCTGGAGCGGTTTGGTCAAGAAACCTGAAAATGTGCACTGAACCAATGAACCAGGAAGGAGGACGGAGTGAAATAATTCATATATTTCCTTCAAAGGAAACAGCCATTTTATATGTGCTTGTTCAACAATGTCTTCCATAGGTCAGCTGTATGTACACCATTGGAATGGATTTAATTCATGAGTTGGGTGACCCCTCAAACTCCCTTCAGAAATAATCATAGCACACGTGATAAGTAAGTTTTTTTTTTGAAACAGTGTCTCGCTTTGTAGTTCAGGCTGGCCCTGAGCTCACTATGGAGCCCAGGCAAGCCTCGAACTCAGCAATCCTCCTGCCTCTGCCTCCCGAGTGCTGGGATGACAGGCGTGAGCCACCACGCCCAGCACCGTGGTGTGAGGTACTGATTGCTGGTGGGCGCGAGTCTCCACACCCGGTATTGTTGTATGTGGTTACCGGGGATCCAACCAGGACTTTGTGCTTGCTAGATAGGCACCGGAATCACTGAGAGAATCTCCGGCCCTATGATATGTAATTTTATAAAATATTAAGTATTCAGTACCTGACAGAGCACTTACACCTCAGTATGTATGTACACATGCTCATTAAATATGCCTGAAACTCATAAAAAGACTTTCTTAACAGGGATGACAGTTATATCCAGTCATAACATTTTCTCTATTTTTATCAAGTTCAATACCACAGCAGGAGGTCAGTGGTTATGCATTTCTGTGTATGTTTTGTCAGAGAGCATTTGCTCTTTTTTTGTTTTATTTTTATGGCAGTGAGTTTTATTTTATGGCTTGTGTTCTTTTCATAAAAGAATTATATTCTTAATTATATGCCTGTTCCTCTTGTTTCTGTACAGTTTTCTCACCTTGTTGTAACTGTCAGAAATTTAAAAGTTTCATGCAATCTGGTAAAACTCCTCTGGTTAAATTTTGTACACAATCTTCAGAGATGAGACCGCTCACACCACTGGTGTGCACTGGGAGTGGGAAAATTGTGAAGACAGAGGAAGAGTTCAGTGCCCCAGCTGTAGGCCAGGGAACGCCCACGGTCACGGGTAATGCCATGCAGAGACAGAAGCACGGGCTGTGGGCCGGGCTTATGCTCTGTGTGCTTCGAAGTGACATGGTCTTGTGTAGCTTTACTGCCCTGGGCCATCATATCCTTGTCTGTAAAACAGATGTAAAAAGTAGTACCCATATATAGGCTCAGTGAGATGAATGAGTTAATAGCTCAATGAGGTGAGTGTGTGAAGGGTATTTGCATATAAATATTTATAGCCTCTTCCCCTCCGGTCTCATTAAAGGTCGTGTATAAGTCCAAGTAGGTTAGGTTTTCTTTCATAAAAAACCTCCAAGTCCCACACAGGCCCTTCGTGCTGAGTTCTCTGCTCAGAGCTCTCCAAGGAGTCGCCTTCGGGTGCTGGCTCAGCCGCTCACACTCCTCGGATCTCAGGGCTCCTCTGTCCCCACACACGCTTTCCCAGCTCCCTTGCAGGAGCAGAGTCAAGGGCTAGTAAGGGTATTTCTACTCACGGTTAGTCCTAAGTCTGCAAATTCGTTTGAAAAGGGGAGTATAATTTGTGCCATTGGAAATGGAGGCTCAGTAGACATCTGTGAATGTTAGTAGGTCTATCACGGAAGTGTTTCTTTGCTATTGCTCCTAGGATTGTAACTGGTGATACATGAAGAGGAAAACTAGAGAGCTAGTTAAAGAATCATCTGCGAAAATAAGAGCAGTAATTTACCCTTATACAAAAAAGACTAGTATCAGTCCAGATAGTTTTGCCTGTAATTTCCAGTAAAGTTCTATAAATTGTAACAGGGAGAAATGATTGACGGGAACATACGCAGAAAGGAGACCACGAATCCCTGGAAACAGAAATGTCACTGTGCGTTTGATACTCACACATATACTTGTAAGTCTAACATAAGTACAGGTATAGTAGACACAGTAACATATACACTACATGAATAAAAATGAGTTTGACATTTTCGGTGTCTCTTCTAACCACTTGTCCTTGTTCTCATAGATCATTGGTACCTGAAACTACTTAATGAAAGGAAAAGAAACATTCTGAGGATCAGTGATCATGTTATAAATGTCTTTTGATTGTGGAGGTGGGAAACACAGTGGCTTTTAATAAAACAGACCAATAGTTTTAAGTCAGCTCAAGTTAACGTTGTGCCTAGCTTGGCTAATTTGTCAAAGATGACAGACAGTGGCTGGTTTGATATATTAGAGACTGATTCTGAAGAAGGAAATACTGTTTTCCAACTTACCAGCACGCTTTCTTTATGGCCACTGACTGATTTGTGCCTGGCATCCAGCATGCGATACAAACAGTAGGAAACACATCTGAAGAAAGATCGTACAGTGTGATCTCAGTCCAATCATTGCCTTATGAATCTGCAGGCAAATTGTGGCCTGCCATTCTCACATAATTGAGATGGGAATCGGAGCTTGAGCGGATGAAAATTCTATGCTTCTACAACACCTGTTAAGAATGTGACAGAATTGTTATGGGATCCATGTTGAAGGCCACGGACTCTTAAGATCAAGACGACCGGAGGGAGCAGTTCCCGGAGCAGATAATAAGACACAATCGACATGGCGTTAAGGTATGAAGCAACATACCTAGACTATAAACGAACATACAGGAAATATAAAGGAATAAAAAGAATGAAAGAAGTAAATGACATAGGGAATCTCCTTCAGAAAATTCTAACAGAAGCAATTAAGTATTAAGCAATGTTTGATCTTCAGAAATTCAGTTATCTTAAACTGAATAAATTAAACATCATTATGAGTTGCCATGATTTTGTTCTAGGTGGACAAAGGACAAAATGAGATATACTATGGACCTTTCATGACAGAATTACATATTGCTAAAAAGCAACGCAGGTACCGTTTCCCTTTATATACTTTCCCCTTTATATTCCCACCTATTCTCTCACCCACCCCTCACACACCCAGATGTTGCTTTCCTAACCTTTCTTTGTTCCTTCCCTTTTCTTACCTTTTTTCCAATGGGAAATACTTTTAAAACTCACCTTCCTTCCTCTGAATTCCATCCCTTTGGTACAAATAACAATAACTACCACTTACTACACACTTATCAGGTGCTCCGAGTTTCCCAACAACTTTGTGCCATGAACGCTTTATTATATCCATGTTAAGAATTGAGTACATTGCCTACAATAGTCCAGCTGCCAAGTTGTGAAACTGAAACTTACACTCATTTCTGTCAAACTGCACCACGTTTTAGAGAGTATCCTCTTGCTGTGCAGTGCCAGTAAGGCAGACCCGACCAAGACCCTGAAAACACAGTAAGTTTAAGATGTTGCTGTAGCATCAGAGGCAACAGTGGTGCATGTATGAATAATTATGGTTATTTCTATCAGAATCTAGTTAGCAGACGGTGACTTTACCCGCTACTTTAACAGCAAATGCCATATGCAGAATGTATAGAAAGCCGAGTAGCTACTGAAGAGCTAAAAAGGCATAGAAGAAATGCTGAAGTATCACAAAGCCCAGAAGGCATAGCTTCTATCTCTGGAGTTTAAGTGTCAGGAAACGAGTACAAATTCTAAACCTTAGGACCTTAGAGATGAGCGCTCATATTGGAAAGCTCAGATTCTTAAAAAGAAATGCCTTGCAGGTGAAATGCCTTTCAGCAGGGAGAAAGTGCAGTGTGGGTGGGTGACCAGCCCCAGGGGGAGGAAGAAAGAACTGCTGCCTGGTGCGGGGCTCTCTGGGAGGCCATGTAGTTGGTTTTGCCAATTGGAAGGCTGTGAACCGGAAGCAAACTCTGTCCCAGGATGACCTGGGACGCCTGGTGTGCGGAAGTGTCCCTAGAGTTCTGACAAGAGCAGCAGACAGATAGGAAACAAGTGCTCTTTCTGTTTGTGTCATCTTCTAGCTTCCTAGTCAGTGGTATCTAGTGTCAGCAGGCAAAACAAGCATGTGACTGTAGAGGGTTGCCCCTCCATCACAAAGGAGAGGATAAAAGGGCTAATTGGTGGTGGGGACAGAGTAGCTTTTTAATTCACACACCATGGTGGTTTGCAGTGTAATAAACTGACTTTTATACACTACCATGGAAGGCATCAAGTAATTGTAGGTCACAGAAAAATATGATAAGACATGATTGCATGCTGTAAACTCGAGTATAACAGACGTAATGAATGTGCCCTCCTCCTTAAATTTAAAAACAATTCTGTGTCACTTGAAGTCATTATTATGACTCCTCCTTCCCCCAGGGTTTTGGAAGCATTCTTCACTATGCCACAGCAAAAAGAAAGTAGCACTGTTTATTCCTGAGAGGCCCATTTTCTCTCCTGCTTCTAGACACCAGCATCATTTCTTCAAAGAACTTAGGGCTTATACAAAGCAGGGGAAAAAGATTCTATGTTCTTTTGTTTTTGGCTCTACAAAAACACATTAGCCTCCTTCAAGCATGGAAATACCAAGAGGCTCTCTGCCTGCTTGGAAATCACATGGGATAAAGAGATGAAAATTAATGCTTTAATACACTTGCTTGTCATGCAAATACAGTGCCCATGAGATTAGAACAATGTAACTATATACAAAGGATGTGAGTGAGAACACAGTAAATGTGACAGAGTTGTACAGAGAGTCTTACTTTGTACCTCTGGGGACTGTCCTGGGTGTATCACCCCCCAAAGGTGGGCGTGGACACTCAGATCTGCCCCCTACCGCACCATGAGCAAGGAGCAGATGAGGAATTGCCCTCCCGAGTCTCACTTCAATTCATGTCATTCACCTGTTAAACTGTTGACACAATGGAGAAAAGTGAAAAGAAAAAAATGAACTCTTAGCTATCATTACTACTTTCAAGATATTTAAACCACTAGGTTTTCATTCATGAAAATACCAATATTACTGCTATTCTTTGCTATTTTCCTCAGGACAGAACACAGACAGTCTGATGCTCAGTAACTTCCAGTGCTACCTTGAGGATCCTCATGGCCATGAATGTGCTATCTGATGTTTTCATTATTTGTCTGTATGATTCGTGGCCTTCAGGTTCTGAGTCCATTATAGAGTCTTGGCTAGTGTTAGAGTATTGTTGCTGGAGCTTCCGTTTAGCAAAAACCTTGGGAAAGGAGGCTTGTTTCTGTAAACCGGAGCCAGGGACATCTCTTGCTGGCAGGTATGAATACATCTAGTAGTGCTGTGAATGCCGAGAAACCAGTTTTCAAGAGACTTCCCGTGGCTTCGAGTTGCCAGTACAGCAGCTTCGGTGTCCAGTGAGATGTGAAGCCGTCCACACTTTGGTTTGGTCTCCGCTAGGGGTGGATTTTAGCAACTGTGTTCGCCATGGGTAACTGGACATGATAACATTGGAAGACTCCCTGACGGTGCTGAGAAGTGGAGTTGTACATCATGATCAGAAATTAAACTTTTGGGGCTGGAGATTTAGCCCAGTGGTTCCAGGGTCTGCCTAGCAAGCGCAAGGTCCCTGGTTTGATCCCCGGTAACCACATACAACAATACCATGAGGAATCAGTATCGCATACCACAACGCCAGGCATGGTGACTCACGCCTGTCATCCCAGCACTCGGGAGGCAGAGGCAGGAAGATTGCTGTGAGTTCGAGGCTTGCCTAAACTACATAGTGAGTTCAGGACCAGCCTGAACTACAAAGTGGTATCCTGTCTAAAAAAGAAGAAATAAAACTTTCGGTCTTCTTCAGCACATCACACACAAAAGTCAGCGAGTTGGGGCAAGATGCTGCTCTTTTCACGATGGCTGTACATCTGAACCTTTTCCCTCAGAAGTCATGAGTGATGCGAGTAGCAAAGTGGGCCGCATGGCGCATCTCTGCCCGCTTTGTTCACTATCATTTCTGACTCATTTTGCGTATCACACCTGTTACTTCGAGGCACTGCAAACAGTGTGTGCCCTTGAAGGTATTTTGCTTCAGGGACAAGAGAGCACAGTGATTCAGAGTGCCAGACTAGTGTCTTGGTGCTGGGTGCTCAGTCCAAAAGAATAATGGAGCTGAAAGACTTCTCATATTATTAGGCGCCGAGAAATTTTATTCAGTCTTTTTGATAACAAGCAAATGCACAAGGACAAGCAACCCTTAAATCTTCTCCTCACATCCTTTTTCTCCTGACACAAGAACAGGGCTCTTTGTAATAAGGCTTCTTCCTCCCACCAGTCTTCTGTGACACTCAGGAAAAATAGTAAATTAAAGTCTGTGTCCATGAATCACTAAGATTTTTCCAACATCTCTGAGGCAATGAGATTTATGTTATGAAACCAATAGCTTTTTGCAACTTGTCACATAGTGCACATTGTCTGCACGATAAGATACATCCTCCTCTGCTTTTCTGGGTTAGCTAGTCTCCAAAGGTCACGAACGCTAAATCCAAATACAGTGGCCTCTGGTAATATCTCTGTTATCAGGAGACTACTGGGCAACTATAAGCAATGTGTTCATTATGGCAGACTAGTGTTTCCTTTAGCATTTATTATACTCCCATGCATAGGCTCAAAACGTTTTATGTTCACTTCAATGAATAAGCTAAATTAAAAGAAAAATACAGGTGTTAATGATAATTATCATAAAGCTAAGTTGGATTTTGCTAGTTTTTTCCTAACTCATGTGGGAAATTTCAGAAGAAATTATTCAAAAGATGACTGTTTTAATTCTAAGTGAACAACTCTGTAGAGGTAAAATATTTATTCCCAAGGGAAGTAAGTATTGCCTTACATAAAATTCTCCATTGAATTCCCAACTGAGCAATTCGTCTAGGTGCTCGTTCGTCTGTACGAACACACGGGTCTCTAAAGCTGAAATTTCTGTTTCAGTCATCACAATGGCACTGGGAACAGCCTAAGAACGGGGCTGGAAGCCACTTACACAGTGTTAAGGAAAAAACGAAGAGGGCTTATTCTCCATGTTATTTTTCCCTGTTCTCAAGCCAGGAATTTCTCTTACTCTTTGTGCAATCCAACCTATTTAGAGAGACTGAGGCCTGGCAGCTAGGTTCTTATGAAGGCTAAAATTAACTGTAACCATCCTTTGAATATATCCTTTGAAATTCCATCTTGTCACAATGCAAATAGAAAACCTTGTTCTCTTCTTCCTTCGTAAGAACCCAGCCAACTAAAAATTCAAAACAACCCATTCGCCTTTGAATGGAAGATCTTCGACAATAAAATGCAAAGATTTCTGCCTTCTTGCTGCAGTGGCTCCCATGCCTGCCTAATTTAACGAGAGTGCAAAGCTACAGTAGTCATCATACTGCACAGATAACACATTAACGGGTAGCTCTGGATGAGAAATAAGCTGACATCAAAGCCTTTCAAGAAGAACACATTCATTAGACAAGCAAACAAGAGACAAAAGTTTGAGCTTGCCCTCAAAAGAAGTGTGAAATGTCAAGATTGTGAGGTCACACTAAATCCTAAAAAGCCAGAAACAACCTTCTGTCTTTGACAAAGCTGCTTTGGTGTGAAGGTGTTGAGTACGTAAAGAATCATGTCACATTTAACCCAGATCACAGGTTATGGTCGCCCCTGAAGGCTCATATGGTGAATCCCCGGAGAAGACATGAAAATGGTGCTATCTGCCAATAGCGTGACTTCCCATCCTGTCAGGGAGGAAACAGCTAATGCAACAAACTTCCCTCAGAGGAGGAAAAGAAGACATCGAAATAACACAGGTGTCTGAAGGGTCAAGCACAGAGAGTGAAAGATGAATTGCTGGTTTTTCTGTGTGATGTTAAGGAAGAAGAGTTAGAGCCGAGCGTCCTAGTTTTCATTCCTGTTTATATCTCTAGTTTATTAATGCTTTCATAAACAACCAGTTTATGCCGGTTTCCTTCTTAATAAGTAATCTCTACAATAGCTCTCTTATCTCGATCTTTCATTACCAGATCAAGCCCATCTTATAATCTTGTGGGTCAGGAGTTTGCGCAGAGCTCTCATGGTGATTCCTCTCTCCTCAAGCGCTGCCTGGGTGTCTAGGTCACGTCTGGCTGCTTCTTGGACTGTCCTGGAGCCCTCAGCTGCCTCATCGGCCGAGACCTGCAGCAAAGGCTTCCAACAGCTACATGCCCTCGGCCCCTCCCCCCTCGCGTACTCCTTCCCACAAGACATCGGAACTCCTTCCGAAGAAGCCCAGAACTCAGAGAGCAGAAAGCTGTCAGTCCTCTTAAAGACTAGCCTGGCTCCTGCATTATTATATCTCTAGCGTATCTGATTTGTCATAGGAGTTACAAAGACGCCTTAAGGGGACAAGGAAGAAATAACCAGGTAGAGAATTTCCCATCACTGAACTCTCCCTCAGAGCCCAACGGCCCCCTGAAGTGCAAAGCTAGCCTTGTCCCACGTCTGTCCTTCCACTGGATTCCTCCTCATTTCTTCCCTGCATTTCATGCCCTTTTTATTTACTTATCTACGGACGACAGTTATTTTACATGATCCTTTTGTTTAGCCATCTTCAACTCCGCCAGTGAGAGCAGGGACTCTCCAGGAAGATGCCGGTTTCTCTCTTGCACCTAACCCTTCTTCTCCACTGTCCCGAGACCATCTTCTTTGGAGCATTCAGAGACAGGAAGCGAGGAGTTCAGCAGGTCCGGAGGTCAAACACGGTAGAGCCCACGGGCCGAGGAACTGGAGCAGACTAAGGTGCGGCGCCTCGTGTCCTGAGAAGGTCCCGTCACGCTGGGAACTGAGGGAGAGGGTGCCGTGGGTCCCCCTCGCAATCTTAGTTGCAGGTTCCTTTTACAGTGACCAACAGTATAGGCACGAGCAGTTTTCTCACTCTTTTCTACATTAACGTTCGCCATGAGCTTAACTTCAAAAGCAATGGACAAGAACTTTCTTTTCTAAAAATAGTTTGATTTTGACAAAATTTTAGTCTCACAAACAAACTGCAAAAAAATCCTAGAGTTCCTGCCATACCCATATTGAAATGATCAGAACTAAGGACTTTCCTTTAGTGTAATAATATTAATTAAACTATAGACCTTATTCAAATTTTATACATTTCATTTCTTTTTCTTCTTAAAGTTGATGAGAAATATGTTTTAAATAAAATTAAAAACATGTAAATACCCGTAGTTAAGATATAGGACTGTTCCTTCATTCCAAAGAAACATTCTCTTGCGGCTCCATGATGGTCATAGCTCCTCCATCTCATCAGAGAAAATACATCATATTCTAATGGGGGGGTTAATAGCAACATGGTTCCTCCAGAAGATGGAAGGTCAAGAAACACATCACAGATACTCTACAGTCATGAAGTCCTTTTTCCTTAACAGTAGGACAAGTTCTTTAGAGACAAATTCTGTCACCACAAATAGGAAGCAGTCATTTTTGGCAGGATTATTAGAGAAGGATTATAGAACAACCTTCACGTACAGAGGGGAAGAAAGCGGGATTAAGAAGAGGGAGGAGTGTATCTGCAGACCTCAGTGGAATTCCCAGCCATCCCTTTGGGCTTCTGTATACCAGCTGTATTTAGTGCTGTCCCAAGACGAAATAAAAGCACTGTTCTCATAGTGAGAAGTCATTAGATCTAAAAAGGTGGCACAACACTGAACTAGGCAGTAGAGGCTGTCTGCAGGCAACACTTTCAGCACTGGGTCTAACAGCTTCTGTAATCCAGAGTGAAATGATCTATCCAGCACCACCTGCCAGAGGTGGGCATGAGGCAGAAGGTAACCCTAAGGCCTGCCACTGCTTCAGCCATGTTGTTAGGGCAGCTACTTGTCTATGTTCTGAGGCAGCGCACATGCACACACATGCACACACATGAACACACATGCACACACGTGCACACACATGCACACATGTGCACATATGTAAATAGTCATATTCTAAAGTGCAATCTTAGGAAGGTATTCATAGTAGCCATAATGATACAAATTTTCTCAGCAGAAATCTAATAAAATTTTAAGATTTAATTAGTAGAATTGTTAAAGTTTATCAAAAGACATTAAAATAACAATAGAAAGAGTGAGAGAGAGAAAGAGAGATAGATAGGAACACACAGAGAGAGAGAGAGAAAGAGAGATTGAGAAAGATGGCGTCCACACACTACTCATCAAGTTACACTAAATATTAAATGCATAGCCTATCCTATCCTATCCTACCCTATCCTATCCTATCCTATCCTATCCTATCCTATCCTATCCTATCCTATCCTATCCTATCCTATCCTATCCTATCCTATCCTATCCATGAGATATTCCCCTGAAATTTGATACTTTCAGTTTAAATGGCTATCGAATAAAAATGAACAAAATAGTAAGGACACACCTGATACACACAGGGCAGGATGATCCTTTCTTCTAGGTGACAGGTTCTGTGCGGGGCGGTTAAGTAGCAGGACCGCGATGACATGACAGCAGCGGTGAGGCGGGTGACGACCAGGGCGCCGCAGCGTGAGCCCTGGAACAGACTCAGGCCTGGTCGGAGACGTGACACAGGATGCATCAGACGGAAGAGAGGGACCATTTGATAACTGGGACCAGAAAAAGAATCTGCCATCCAAAATTAGACCTGACTTGAAAGGGAAAAGCGAAGCTTTTTAAGACTCTTAAAAGAAATATTAAATAGTATCTTTGTGGGCTAAAAGTAGAAATGATTTCTTAAACAAAGCACAGATCCGTGAACCTGCAAATAACTAACAGAATCCATTAAAGTTATGAATCTTTGTATCAAAGTATCGCACAAAAAAGTGAAAATGAAAGCTACAAAGTTCTACCAAACCAATAGTAAGAAATAAATCTGATAATATCTTTTCCCTAGTATGAGAAACTGAAGATATAAAGGAGTTCTAGAGTGTATGGCAGATTCTGTGAAATAGAAAATATTCAGATGGTAAAGGGGGTTGTATAATGTGGGGGATGTGACGGTAGAAAACGAGGAAACAAAGCTTCTGTATATGGGGCTGGGGTTTGTAGGGACGGCAGGGGAAGGGGAAAAGTGAGAATTAAGTCGTGCCATATACTGGTACAAATTCTCAATGTGGAGTGTGATCAAGATGTGCATACAAAATGTACCAATAAAGATTCAAATCTTAAAAAAGGTAATGAGCAAAACATATAAATGTACACAGTGTCACGATAGCAGTGCAAATGAGTGACTGCAGTGAGGATGGATCTCAACCATAACACAGTGAATTAAAGAACTAGTCTTGGGAAACCTAATATCTACGTAGAGTTTATGCCATTTGGAAACACTATATTCTTTTATATGTGTGTTAAAATTATAAAAAGGGTGAGTTCATACAGTGAAAATTATAAAAAGGGTGAGTGAATATAAACCGTGAAAACCAGAATAACAATGGGTCCAGAGGCATTTCTGGGAATATAAACAAAGGATGCTCACCTCACTCTGGGAAAGAAAAGCTAAAAACAACCAGGAGAGTGTCCCTGAGGACAAGGAGCGGAGATGAGTTTTTGACTTAGCTCAGTGGCTCTGACACCTGCCTAGCAAGGACAAGATTCCTGGTTCAATCCCCAGTAACCACAGACCACAGTGCCGGGCGTGGTGGCTCACGCCTGTCATCCCAGCACTCGGGAGGCAGAAGTAGGAGGATTGCTGAGTTCGAGGCTTGCCTGGGCTACCGAGTGAGCTCAGGGCCAGCCTCAATTACAAAGAGAGACCCTGTCTCAAAGAAAAAAAAAGTAAAATTGATTGAAATGAAGGGTGGACGGAGAAGAGGAAAAAGCAAAAGAAAGCAGGCCAATGTCCAGAGAAGCCCGGCCGCAGTGAGGTTTGCTGGTGTTTACTAAGGACATGTGCGTGCGGGGCGATCAGCGTGTAAACACACGTAGTATGGACACCCATAGGCATACGGATTATAAACATGGGTAAGGTCCTATAAATCGGACAGATGGATGTTGCGTGCTGCACTATTTTCAAAGAATAATAAAACATCTAATACTCTTCTCTGTAAATTCCGTGTTGACTGAAAGTGCTTGCTCTGGTTGTTGCCGAACTCACATGCTTGACCAATCCAGCCATGGTTTGGTGAATTAATGTGCTGCCAGAACATCTGGCTTTTTATGACAAAATTTTCTTTCTTTCCTAAACAGCAGTTGAGAAATCAATGATGTACGAGGAACTGTACCCATCTAACAGTTTGAGGAGATTGCATGTATGCAAACAGTCACGAAAATACCTAAACCCGCTCTCAAGTTCTTGTCTTTGTTTTGTTTTAGTTTTCTGTACGGGTGCGTGAAGAACACTTCAACACGGTATGTAACCTCTTCGCAGATTTCGAAGTGCCCAATGCTATATTGTTATCTCTGAACAGATGTTCTACAGCAGATTTCTAAAATGCATTCATGTGGCAGAACTGAAACATACACATCGACCAGTTCTCTATTTCCCCCTCCTCGTAGACCACCCGCCGCTTTTCCTGCTCTGTTGCTATGAGTTTGACCATTACAGCTACTTCTCACCCACACAGCCTTCACCCCTCTGTGACTGGCTTTTTTTTTTTTGAGACAGGATATCGCTTTGTAGTTCAGGCTGGCCCTGAACTCACTATGTAGCCCATGCAAGCCTTGAACTCAGCAATCCTTCTGCCTCTGCCTCCCGAGTGCTGGGATTACTGTGACTGGCTTTTATCTTTTGGCACAGTGGGCAATCCACACACGGCAGGATTTCCTTCCTTTAAAAGACTGAGTAGTATGCCATTATAGCTACAGCCCACATTTTTGTGATGCATTTATTAGCCAGTGAACACTTAAGTCATTGACACTTCTTGGCTCTTAAGAATAAAGCTGCTGGGCCGGAGGGTTAGCTCAGTGGTTCCGGTGCCTGCCTCGCAAGCGCAAGGACCTGAGTTCGATTCCCAGTAACCACATATAATGCTGGGCGTGGAGACACGCCCACCAACAATCAACACCACATACCACAATGCCGGACGTGGTGGCTCACGCCTGTAATCCCAGCACTCGGGAGGCAGAGACAGGAGGATTGCTGAGTTCGCGGCGGCTTGCCTGGGCACCGTAGTGAGCTCAGGGCCAGCCTGAACTACAAAGTGAGACCCTGTCTCAAAAGCAAAAAAAAAAAAAAAAAAAAAAAAAAAAAGAATAATGCTGCTATGAGAATGGCAGTGTGTATATCTTGAGATTTATTATTTCAGTTCCTTGGGCTATACAGGATCTGACCGAAATTCAGTCAATGCTCTGATCTCAGGCTGTCAGAACGTCTTGATCTCCTGCATATGTTCCAGCCAGTTACCCTGATGACCCTTTGGACTTTGGAGAGGAGCCAGAAGCCAGGTCCAGGGAGTGAGGTGGCCGGGAACACACCGGAGGTTTGCCCGAACCCGCCTTCCCGCCGGACGCCACTCACATGGGCCTCGGCACTCGCCACATTATTTTTTATCAGATCTCATAGAGACGTGAAAGAGGACTTCTAGGACTGGCTTGAAAGTGGGATATGGAAGGATGGAATAAGTGCATTCGAAGGCAGGAAGGAGCATTTTGATGAGAATTAATGGCAGTGTCTTTTCTTATGATAAATTATTTTATTTTTAAGCATGACGATGTATGTCACATATGTTGGGTACCTAGAAGTGGGATTGCTGAGTAGATGATAGTTATGCTTTTGACTTTTCAAGGAAATCATGTGACTTCTGAACAGTTTTTCACCCTTGTATAAAGAGCATCTAGTAAAATCTTGTCCGGCTTCAGCACTATCATACCACAAAGCTAGCGTTTTTGTCAATAATGCAAACAACTCCTTTGCTGGTTTTGAAGACTGAAAAAATAATCATTCAAGTTTAGCGCTCTCTACCCAGTAAGGATTTAACATACTTCCTAGTTTAATCTGACTATTTCATTTTCTTAAAACCCAGTAGTCGATAGCACAGTGAGTCAGACCCCAGTTTGTAGCGTCTGTTTGTTGCCAGAGTGCACATATTGACTGATTTCGACTTAAACATGTAAAGTCAGTGATTGTGCCTATGGAGAAGTTGGACACCAGTGACCTGCCGTGTAATATCCACCACACAGATGCACTAGAAAACAACAGCATCAAGTGCAAAGCTAAGAAAATATGTATAATAAAATAATTCAAAATGCATGATTTTTAATACATTAATTTTAAAATTTCAGGTAATTTTTAAGTAGTATGTTTTAAATAGATTTATAAAGTTTATTCTTTAGTAATGGCTCTCATTTTATTTTTGGCAGTAGCAGGTATCAAATTCATAACCTTGCACTTATAGGACAGGCAACGCTGCCGTTGAGCCCAAGGCCTGGCTAAAACGGCTCTTTCCAATAGCCGAGGGTTTTCTGATTTGCGGACACCTGCTGGCCTCCGGCGGTCCCTTCCGGATGGGCGGGGAGGCCCGGCAGACGCCCTGCGGCAGGTTCCGGGCTGATCGCCAGGACGTGGGTGTGTTGGGTCGCGGCACGCGGACACGGACCTTCGGAGCAAGCGGGCGGGAGCAGAAGCCAGGACTGTCACTTCCAGGTTTGGCCAACGGCCCTCCACAGACATGTGCCCCTCACAGAAGCTCGGAGCCAGCGTCGCCTGTGCCGTCTGAGGGGATGAGGCCACGTGGTCCCGGGACACGGAGCCACGAGGACCACGGGACCTGACTCCGTCAAACTGTGAAGGACGAATCCCTCCCACGGGGTGTTGCCACCCGCTCAGCCTGTCACATAATGACAAGAACCTGATATGAGCAGGAATAAAGTTACTGTTTTGAAGTTACCAAGATTCCAGGATTGATTAGTTGTAGCAGCTACTGTTTTCTAGCCTGAACAAATATAAAATCAATACAGGGTGTTTTTTGGTTTTGCAGTGAGTTGCCCAGCTGTGTTTTGTGTCTATCGTCTTTGCTTAACCATCTCCTTCCTTCAGGCTTAAATTCCAGCTTGGAGCCTGGATTATAAACCAGGGAGCAGAGAAATGTGCCCTTCGGAATAGTCCCCCACAGGGTGGGGATTGTATTGGAAACCAAAATCAATCGATTTGCTCCT
>PVIC010006467.1:0-40000 GCA_004025085.1 Thryonomys swinderianus
AAATTGGTAAGTAGCAATAAACCAAAAAAGGACAGTGGGCTTTAACTCTAATGTATTAAGAGCCTTGAATTCATTTGTCTCTCTAAGGACTCACGTAGGAAAACCATTTCAGAGGCCCAAATATATTTTCCTAATTAGAGGAAGGGGGCTCGACTGGTATAAAACACTTTCCAATGCATGAGACAATTACCAATATTAGTAAATGCAATAGTGTGAGGTTCCGATTAAGGATAATAGTAATAAAAGAAGAGAGCAGAGATAATGCAATGGTCATGATTTAGAAAGACGGAAGAGAGCTTTCTCAACACCACCTGTAACCTGAATTGTGTTAGAGGAAAGACTGGAAATGCTAATAAGGAATATGATTAAAGGTGGGCCTGTGGTTATAAATTGCTTTTTTAATGGTGATGATAGTAGCTGACACAGAGTATAATAAGAAGATGAGAATGTCAGTATCAATTTTTATTAGTGCCATGAACAATATATAGTATATTTAAATTAGCTTCATTTGTATTAGTATTTTTGTAAGTAGTCTCTCGGGAAGCAATAACATATCTAATGCATTCTAAAAAGAAGGACTAAATAAAGTTGCCAGTGTTCTCTACAAAATAGCCATAACTTTCACACCAGGGAAAATATGCTGCATTTCCTAAGGATACTGAGAATTCGGGCACACAGTTGTACCTCTGGGTCATGACAAATGCAAATTTGCAGTAAACTGGAAGAGCAGATGTGGAAAATGGATGAATTTATATAGAAGGCACACAGAAATTAAAAAGGTTAAAATATAAGATTTCATACAGATTAATACTTTTCCCTCAAGGTCCGTATAGGACATTAATTCGATTCTTTTGCCAGTCAGTTTAAACCATGGAAGAAACAATAATTCTGTTTAACATAACTAATAACAAAATGTAAAGCCACTGGTTACTAATTTCTGTAGGCTGGTTCTTACTACTGAAAAATAGGAAAATTTGTTTGTGGGTTTCCCAGCAATTATCATTATCTTTCTGAATTGCTCTATTAACAAATTAGGTATGGAACGTTTGACAAAAATAATTTTTAGAGAATGAGGATAATAGGAAAGATTATTATTTTTAAATAAAATATATTCTTTGTCCAAATGTTAGAAAATGGGGCTGTTGGAAGGTAAACCACAAGGCTTACAAAGTAGAACTTTTATTCTACTTGTAAAATTCAGCTGGTTGAGGGCCTAAGCAATGAAGTATTTGTTTTAATTTATATTCCAAACAGTAGGATGTATGGATGAGCGAAAGGGTAGCCCGGTGACTGAAAAGCTGGCAGAGAGTCAGAAGTCTGGACTACTTAGTAGCTGTGTACTCTTGGGCTATTTACATAAACTATTTGTTATATTTTATTCCTCAGAAAATTAAAATAACGAGTTTCATTGTTAGAAGGTGATTGTGAGGATTAAATGAGATAATTGAGTGATTGAGGAAGCTCAAGAGTACCTGGCACATAAGATCTTAATAAATATTAGCTTTCTATAACCATGGATGATCATATGTGCTTGAACAGAAATTTGTATTTCTGTACAAATTTATATTAAAAATTTCCCATGTGTATTTGCTTTCTCTTTGATAATTCCTCTCTTTATTCTTAGGTCAGTGCATACACATTAATTCTTTAACCTTTCTCTTTTTTTTCAAGTTACACATCACTAAAAGGATCTGTTTTCTGCCCCTTCATGTTTTTATTTCCTAAAATGACCCATTCGGGTCAGTCCCCAAAGGTCAAGTGAGTGAGCCACACACCATAGGCTCAGGAGGGATTTATCACAGGTACTGAAAATACCTGCAACATCTTAAGAACTGATCACTTCACACGTCTCTGGACTCTTCTACAGGACACAGAGATTCTCCAGAAGGACAGAAATTCTATACAACAGCAAACTTAAAGCAAGAATTTGAACAAGCCGAGCAGTTCAACCATTCAATCTTGCTCAAATGTGTACAATGTATCCTACCCTCTTCACTGTACTTTCAAAAGTAGAGTTCTTAATGATGACATTGATAATCCAGGTAGGACCCTAGAGTCCCTTCTAGCAAATTCCCACAGGAAAATGCATCAGGAGTTCTGACAGGTATTCCAGACACAGGCCACATCCGGGACAGATGGAGATGCAGGGAACAGGGACAAAGGTGGGAATCGGGTGCACAGGCACCTGGAGGAGGAGCTTGGGAGACTATGAAGGCAGCTTTCTAAACAGCACATTACTGAATGGGTGACACATCCTCTGTTTTCCAGATATTTCCTTAGGAACACACAGAGATTATTGCTGTATTTGGAAAGGCAGACCGAATAGTGGGTTTCAGACTTTCTGGATTTCTAAGAGTAAAATGAACGAGGCATCATTTTCATCCCAACAGAAAATGTATGCTAATCTTAAGTGTATGTTTCTCTTTTTAAAAACTTACCCTTTAAACTATAATTTCACAAAGACGCTGCAAAAGAAAATTCAATTGGAATGTGTTCTGCAGCACACAGGGTAGAATTTTTGGAATACTGTGAGATATTAATACTGAGTTATGGCATCAGAGATAGAAATGCACAGATCCACCCACAAAACCTATTTGTCACTTTATCTTCCAGTGTATAGGTAAAAATATCTAATGTGTTACCTGATGGAATTGTCTAATTATTTTTTTAAAAAAGAGATTAATTTGGAATTGGGTAATCTATTAATCAGAGATGATAGTTCAGTTCACCAAGGCTCAGTACAAAATCCGACCAATCATACAAGGTGCACAGAAAGCATTTGACAGCCTATGCTCTGTGAAAAAAAGTGCAAAATTACTCACAGAACAGCAAATTGTTGTGTTTTATTGTCAGAATATTAGATATAATTGTTTTGATGTTTTAGGGTTTTATTTTTTATTTTTTGTACCAAGGATCAAACTCCAGACCTTGAACTTGCCAGACAGGGGGGAACCGCCAAGCTAAACCCCTGTCCCCAAGATCCAATTGTTTTGGATCGATTACGGATATTGTTGATCCTCTTCTCTGCTTTTCTTATGTGTAAACAAAGTACAGATGAAACAAACCATGTGGCTTATTCTTCATTCTAAAACATGGATTTTTCTGAATCATGAGAAATATGAATTATTCTGATAATTAAAGCCAGTAAGTATGAAAAATGTAATGTAGAGAAGATCTTACCTGAGTTCCTGGATTAGAGAATCCATTGGCACTGTGGGCAAAAGGAAGAGAAAAGAAGTAGATAATTTTTAAAACGGAGTAACAACTTTTTCAGCCACTTACAGATGGTAATAAAAATAAACGGTTGTTAGCACAGACCCCACTTGGCTTCTCACTTGCTGAATTGTTCATTCCCTTGTTCTTACCCTTTGGAATTAAGAGGACAGATGAGCATTTCCTAAAACAGACTCACTTGGGTTCAGTGCCTTGGGCGGCCCTGGGTCCTGACAGTGAAAGATTAAATCTTCCACATACCTGTCTTTAGCATCTCACTGGAAAGTTATAAGAACTCAAAGGACTTGCGTGAACTTTACAATGAAACTTACTTTTAATTTTAACTAGGAAATTATTCAAAAGAATTAAGTTTTATTGTAGTTGCTGGAGGTTCAGTCCAGGCATTCCTACATGCTAGGCGAGAGCTTCACATCTATCACCAAGATGACATATTGAGTAAGACTGAACAAGTATTCAACTAAAACTGGCAAGACCTTGCTCATTGAATGAGTCCCAAGATTTTATTCCATAAACTTCCTACACACAGGAAGAGAGAAATAAGATTCAGACATATCGATATCAACAACCTTTTAAAAATGAAAAGCTCATAGAAAAAAAGAGCTTTGGTTTTTCTGAGTGAAAAGCTGGGAACTAAAGGAGCTCATGTTTATAAATACCTGCCTACACCGAGGATAAGCAGCATATGGCAGGAGACAACAGGTGGTTTACAAGATTACTCACGCTTCACGAGAAGCAGTCGTTTCTCTTCTAGAAGAACATTTTGGCTCTATTTAAGGGTGTGTGTGCGTGTGCCAAAAGAATTCAAAGTCCAAAAAGAACTGCAAATTAAAAGCCCCACATTTTGAAAGTAAGATAGAGTAGTGTGGCTCAAGACATCAGCATACAAGTTGGGCAGTACTCAAATGCAATGGCTGAATCCTGATATACATAGTAAACATGAGTTTATCCTAAAATTGAAACTCTTTTTCTTAAATTCATAGTCTACTGAGAAGTTTGCTGTGTGAAAACTTCGTGTCCGCAAACACTGCATTTCCAATGTGAGGTACTAGGACATGGTTAATTTAAGGCTGGATGTGACATGGTGGTGAATGCCTGTTTTTCCAGCACCCAGGAGGTCAAGAGGGGTCAGCATGGGCTGACAGGGGTCGAGTCTCACCTGCACTCAGAGCAACACCTTGTCTCAAAAAATCAGGCAAAACAAAATAATGTGTCCACCTCAAGAGCAAATAATGCCGACTGAAGAAAGTAAGGGACTTCAAGAGCAAATAAGGCAGACTGAAGTTTTAATCTGAGTGAAATTCCATACCATGTATAGCATTTTTTATTTTATATCATGTCTCATGATAACCATTCGTCACATTTTCACTAAAAAAATTATCCTTTAAGGCATTAAACATTTTGTTTACTTTGAATAAAACAAGGTGCTCCATTTGCTTAGCCACTTTCAACCGTAGGTCTCAAAACCCTTCTGGGGGATGCAGGCGGCCCGAGTGCTTCCCCCCCTCAGCAATACGGCCTGTGAGGAGAGGGGCCAGGTATCCCGAGTGTTCGTAGAGACGTGCTGAACTTATAGTTTTCCACTTAGAATTAAGGGTCACCAAAATATAGCTAATGATAATAAAAGTTATCTTCCTTAAGGGATGTTATTGCCAGTCAATCCTGTTTTCCAGATGTTTAGATCATCAAGGGCCTGTTTATATTTCAATATTACATTACCATCTGTTGGTAACAAAAAGAGAGGGATAACCAGCAAGTTAAACCTTCCAAACATTACTTTATAGAGCTGCTGGAAATTCCCAGCAGGAATAGTCAAAAGCAAACATCGTTATTTTCCTTGAACTAAGTATAGATTGGGAGTCGCTAAACCAGATAACATAAAAATCCAAACTGGTTTTGGCAATAAACTAACAGTTCAGTCTTTCCCCTTGGCCATTCGTGGTGACTTCCGTGTCCTAAAGCTCTCCATCGAGTGTGTCTCTCTCCCTGCACCTTAGGATATTTTGTACGACGTTCAAATCTACTCAGCGTTGCATTTTGTACAAATTAGCATCAGGCATCCTTTGAACTTTCAGAGTCCTTTCACTCTTGGTTTATGACACTTTGTCTTTCAGGGCCAGAAGCCAGCGTCCCGGTTTTATTTGAATGCATGAAGCCCCGAGGAAGTTGTAAACGTCATTACTACACACTAGGGACGGAGTCCTGGCACTCCCTCCTTTCACGGTGCGGTGGGCACGGTGTCCGGGAACCTGCTCCCCACTCACCCTCCGTTCCTCTAGAGCAAGTACGCAGCGTATTATCTTCAGCATCTGCATCCATCTGCAACACGAACACAAAGTCCTGAGGTCAGTCTTTTGACATTGACCAAAACGCGAACGCACATAATGAGAAGTTCTGAAGATAATTGCGAAAAACAGAAATGCTTTCCACACCCTTGAGTTGAATTCCAGCTCCCCCGGGGACCTAACTATGACTGCCCTCGCATTCCACTAGTTTTAGAGTCACATCTATAGCTATTGGAAGCCAGAGGGCACAGCAACAAGAAGGCAGATGTCCTTGTCCACAAGTGTCTCCAGTGATTCAAATGCTTCTGGCACCATAAAGAGGGAAAAAGGATTGTCTGATCAGCAGGGCTGGTGAAGGGGGTGAAATCTCTCACCAAACTAAAAGACTTCAAACTGATTACTAAACCCCTTTTCCTTTACATTTCTAGACCCTTTTCAATCTATACCTCTAAGCTTGTAAACATGACTGGCTGTCTAAAAAACAACACGAAGGCAAACCCTTGCAAATGCATCCAAGTTTTGACCGTCAATAATGACCTACATCCATTCCCAGAATTCCAGAAGAATATGGGCCACAATCTTTCCCGTGGATAAGGGAGGTGCAGCCAGGGTGTGGTCTGTGTCTGTGCCCCACCATCAATGAAGACTTTAAATGTAGCCAAATCAATTACCACAGGGAAGCAGAGACGTTCAAAGCCGTTTGTTTTCAGACTCTGCCTGAACAGCGTCCAGCCATTTCTCTAGAATCTGCTAATCATCTCCTAGTTGCAGTTACTTCTGCACGTTGTCAGAAGGAATTCTTAAATAGGAATAAGTGGTCCTGCTCACTGAAAATCAGGCAGGCAGAAGGCGCACTCCGTGGCTCCTGTCCTTAAATCCTGACAGGGCAGGAGGTGGTGGGACTGCGTGGTGATGCGAGGCCGTCTCTGCGCTCAGAGGCCAGGTTGTGATTGAAGGCGCTGACCTGCCATAGACTTATAATAGGGGAGCAGGTGTGGCAATGATGGACTTTAATTTCCTTTAATAAACCTTTTATGTGCCACACTTTTACTGCCATTCGACGCTCTCCAAGGTCCTGCACATAATAGGTTCATTACTTTTGATTACTATAGTCTATTGAGACAAACAACTCCAGAACACACTATATATTATGTTCAGTTAAACCAATATAGACTATTTATCCATTGTGCATTTTTTCACCTGCAACACTACAGACGAAATTAACGGCAGCTCTCCTAAGCTAAAACTATTAAAACCACCAGAACTCTTTTGTCATCCCTTCATAATAAACACCATACCAATCGCTGAACTGCTTTTTAAATTAGCAAACAAAAAGTGTTCATTGCTTTGGGTGAACAGCAGTTGCTTTAGTCTAAATAAAATGGTTCATTGTTATGAATATTTTAAAACTACACAATAAGAGAAAACAACAGTAAAACAGTGGTGATTTTTTTTTTCCTGCTGATTTTCTTTTAAAAACCACATGAATTTATGACAGATGTGACAGTGCCTCAGCTGAGGATGGCCTGGTTTACTCAGGACGGTGGGCACTGCCTGTGAAATCCCCCTCCTCCCGGGAGAGTCCCTGTTGCATACCAAGTGGCTCAACTCATGACAACACCCTCCATGTGCCACATGAATAACTAGATTAAGAGAGATCAGTAGCAAGTGAGAGTTCAAATGATGAAACCCATCAAATGTGTCTGAGGAAGCTACTCCCCAGGGACAGCATCCCTGCAACCCGAGTCTATTATCCTGCCACATGGGTGCTATTAACTTTCCCTCCTCAGCCACTCTGAAAAAAAATGCCCCCAAAGGCAAGGGAAGGTTGAAGTCCCTGAGTTTCTTTACCAAAACCGAAACAGACACTGTCAAGAGCAGCACCAGGCAAACACGAAAGTTTTACCAACATACTTAGTGTAACTTTCTTTCTAAAAGCTTTTAAGCTGAATTCGATTTTGCAATTCACTCTCCAAGAGTGTGAGTCTTGCTGCCACCCTCCTGCAGCCGCCTCCCCATCACATTAAAGTCATTGGAAAGGACATATAAATATTCATGGACCTCTTCTTGACTGTGCTTGGAAAGCTGGTGTCTTAAGTATACTTTGTTGAGCTATTGTTCTCTTGTTGGTTGGTTGTAGCACATACCTCTGAAAACTGGCAAACTGATATTTTGTCTATAAATTGACGTTTTTAGATTTAACTGATAGGACAAGTTGCAGGATGAAGTGGATCAAGGTTATTATTTACAAGGGTTTGTTTCATTTTCCTAGTCTCCCTCACACCTGCAGGACAACACTACATTCAATGTACCATCATGTCTTGTGGCTCACTGGATAGTAGGAATATTGGAAACCTTGAGCTCATGTGATTTTCTCTCTAGGAGTAGAGGGTTTTAACATTTATAAGATGATTCTCTCTCCTCATCTATTTAATTCAAAACCAGAGTAGCTCAGTGGTAGAGCACTTGTCTACCACGCTCAAGGCCCTGGGTGAGATCCCAGCACTGCACAACGAATAATCAAACAAGTAGTAACAACAAAAGCAAACCCCAAGACAGTTTTTTGTTCTCTGGAGCCTTGTACCACGAACAGAAATTTCTAAATATTCTTCTTTTGCATTATTCCCATGGACTTTAATAGGTTGTCAGTGAATAAATTTAATTTCATAAAATTAAACCTTAGTTCAGTGAATACCTTGTTTGAGACTTGTGACCTTGGAGGTCGTGGGCCTCCTCAATGCATGTCTTGAGCTCCAGGTTGGGGTAGATTATCCAGGTTGGGGTAGAATTTCTAATTCTTTTTTTTTTTTTTTTTTTGCTTTTTGAGACAGGGTCTCACCTTGTAGTTCAGGCTGGCCCTGAGCTCACTATGGTGCCCAGGCAAGCTGCTGCAAACTCAGCAATCCTCCTGTCTCTGCCTCCCGAGTGCTGGGATGACAGGCGTGAGCCACCACGTCCGGCACTGTGGTATGCGGTGTTGATTGTTGGTGGGCGTGTCTCCACGCCCAGCATTATATGTGGTCACCGGGGATCAAACTCAGGACCTTGCGCTTGTGAGGCAGGCGCCAGAACCACTGAGCTAACCCTCCGGCCCATGCTTTCTGATTCTTACAGAATTATGAGAAAGGCATGAGATGATCAGGAAAATTACCTATGTAACATGTGCTACAATCTGAGAAATTCTAATTATTCTTAAAAATTTTGTTATTTTCCACTGGAAAAGAACACTAGATTATCTTTACTGCATAGGACCCATAAACCACAGAAAAGTTGGCAGTTAATTTTGTAAAATTTTAGTATATGTGCTGCCGAAGCGAGCACAATTTTGTAAAATTTAATGAGTTGCTATATGTAAAAAAATTTTATTCTAGAAAACAGAAATTTTATTCTAGAAAACATCATTTATTAGGACTCTTATATACCTCATTTGACAGTTCAATGTGAGAAAAATGGAATTTTTTTGAGATTTCTACAATATTTTCTTCCTGTCTTTGACAACCTACTTATCCATACAGATAAGAACACTATGGGTAAACTTTACTGCTCTAAGAGCAATTGTGTTAAATCTATAAGGCTGAACGTATTTTGCATCATATTAATAGAGAAACAAGATAAAAGTGGTTTTTGATTAGTATCTAGTTCATAATAAAGCTATGCATTTTTTTCAAAAGCTTCCCATTCCAATTTTCTAGGGAGAAGAGTAAATATAAGGAGAAATGGTAAGAGTAAATAAAATACAAAATAAAGAAAGCCAAGAACAAACCTTTGGAAGAAAGCAATATGAGAATCAGAAATGGAGAAAGCATATAGGCAATAAAGAAGAAAAAGAATCATAGAATAATAATTTAACTATTAAAATGAGCTGGGAAGATCACATTTAACATCTTTCTCTACTCACAAACCTATATAGTGAAGTACAAAGTGATTTTCTAGTGATTTGTACTAGACCATCTTTTCTTGCAGAAGCTTACATTTGAGGCAATAAACAGACCTGGTACCTTCTTTTGGGCTGAAGTGAAAGTCCCAGAACTGTTTCTTTGTGAAAGGCAGAAATTCAAGGAGCGATACAGACAACTGGCGTTGGGAAGATCTAGTTCTCTTTCATTTTTCACTCAAAATCCTACTTTAACCTAATGGAAATAAATAAAAACAATCTCCAAGTCTCCAAGGAAATATATAATCACTTCTTACTAATTGAGTAGAACAAATCTCTTGGTGGTGTTTCATTTTTTTTCTTTTCAACAGAGTCCTACATAACAAACTCAATATATTGCTAGTATATATTTATGAGTAAGCTTGAGGCTCTTAATATTTGTAAGAAAAATCATGGTGATCACCATGTTTGGGGACACTCTCTGATAATCTTTAAACAATTACTACTGTCTAGTTAATATCTCCTATTGGGACGTCTAACATGAAAAGTGCTCATATATTCAACTTCCAGTAATTTTTCTTCTCAACCAGACACCAGGAAGCAATGTGGTTTGGTATGCTGCATCATGTTACTGTTGTGAGTATCCTTTCAATCCTCAGGAACATGAAGTGATAGTGAGATTAAATTCTGTGGTTGCTAAGAAAAGGCCTTGAGGTCCACATGGGGAATCTGTTATTCTCAGTGGATGCTTCCTTTTCCAAACTAATTTTTTTTTAAATGACAAGAGAAATCCAGGAAACTGAAACAAACAAACAAAAGCAAAGTCAAGGAAATGAGACAACTATATTCTGCCGATACATTAGGATGGAGTTCATCAGGATTCAGGATCAAAGAATCTGACTTGAGGGCCTTCTTTCTGATGACACTGCCCTCAGTTTGTTCTAAACATACCTTTGGGTTAGCCTAAAGATGTTTACTTGCAGGGCTGGAGATTTAGCTCAGTGGTTCTGGGGCCTGCCTCGCAAGTGCAAGGTCCTGAGTTCAATCCCTGTAACCACATACAATGCTGGGTATGGTAACTCACGCCCACCAGCAATCAGTACCACATACCACTGGGCATGGTAGCTCACACCTGTAATCCCAGCACTGAGGAGGCAGAGGCAGGAGGATCGCTGGGTTCAAGCTTGCCTGGGCTACATAGTGAGCTCAGGGCCAGCCTGAACTACAAAGTGAGACCCTGTCTCAAGGAAAAAAAAAAAAAAAAGATGTATACTTGCCATACAGGAAAAATTGGGGGAAATGAGCTATAATCTGAACAAAGGGAAAGGTTAATGTATAGAGGAGAATACTGAGCTAGAATGTTTAAGTGTGTGTTTTTCTCTACTCCTAGTTTCTGTTTACTTTTCTAATTTTCTTTTCATATATCTAGTGATAATTTGGAAAGAACAGGAGTACATTATAAAGTACTTTTTAAAAAATCTATATTCTAACAAAAAATGTTTATGTCACCTACGATAACATATTTATAATTTTTCTGAAATTTCTATCCTTATTTAGGACATACTATCCCTGATATCAACATGCTATTCCTCTATCCATTTTATTGTACAGATTTGGATTCTGTATAAAAAACTGAAAGTTAAGGATATTTCGTGTCTTCCCCAATCTCTCTTAATCTCCATAAATAGCACATCTTAAGGAAAAGCAGATTCATTCCACTACCAGATTAAATAGAGTTCTCTGGGGGAATCGCTCTATCTGAGGGCCACAGGCATACACATTAGTCCAAGATGAGATTTTTTTTTTTGAGACAGGGTCTCGCTTTGTAGTTCAGGCTGGCCCTGAGCTCACTATGTAGCCCAGGCAAGCCTCCAACTCAGCAATCCTCCTGTCTCTGCCTCCCGAGTGCTGGGATTACAGGTGTAAGCCACCATGCCCGGCCAAAATGAGATAGTTTTGAAGGGAATTTTCTGGAGTCTCCAGAAAATGTTTGACAGGGAAAGAAATGTTATACCTGAGATCCATTTGGGTAGTGTTGTAAGGAGAATCATTTATTTTGATTTTCTCCTCTGATTTTTGAGCTGTCACTGCTTATGTAGACTTCATCCTGTAACTTTGTACAACTGGCAATGCTGAATATAAACCAAAGCCATATGTTTGTGTCCTTTTGCCAAATGACTCCAGCAAATAGTTCTATTATTCCCTTAGGTAACCACTATGTGCCAAGGATTTCTATTAGTTGCTGTACCATGGCCTTAGAGCTACAGCTCTGTGACATCAGGGGGAAGTTGCCAGCTTTACGTTGTAGGAGATTTTTTTTTTTTTTTGGAAGTATGGTCTGTTTAAGGATAACTCAGAACCTTTAAACTTTTTCTTACTGAAATTTTGAACTGGACCTGTTGTAATATATGTAAATGTTAGAAAATAAACTTCATATAAGCTTGCATTATTTCCAGTAGATTTTTTTTTTCTCAAGGACAACCAAATTTCTTACTTTTCAGTATTTGTAGGAATGAATTATAGAAGTCATCTGTGCTGCTGTTTAAATCATGCTTCTAAAAATGTCTTACTTGTTTGCACTTACTCTTTAAGCAAACTAACTTCTAACACAAATGAATTCTAATTGGAGTTTTAAAACTATTTTAACAATGAACTTTTCTCCAGTTGCAAACCTAGATGAACAAATAAAACACACCACTCATTATGCAAAAAAGCTATCAGGCTCAGAGGGCTTCACATGCTTACTAGTTTAAAACATTAAATTGACTGCTTCTGAAAAAAAGTCACACTCTTAAATTCAGCACGAACAATCAATTTCAAATCAAAGCCACAGAGGTGCTGCGCTGCTGTATAGGAGAACCCTTACACAAATTCTGTGATTTAATTAGTTTCCTTTCCATATATTCTACTTTTCAATTTAAAAAGTGGTCCCACTGCTCTCTTTCTCTAGATAACTTGTATGCCAACTCCGTTTTCCCTGCTCCACCAGAGTGACTAAACATTTCTTTCCAATTTAGTGAGAAATCCTGAAATTCTTTCTATTAAGAGAAGAAAATAAAAGAAGGAAAGAATAGCAAGCTAGGAAAATAAATGGGTGAGCAAAAATAAACACTGAAACAGACATTAAATAACGCACTGACACTTTTACCTCAATTTGGCTGGACTGTAGTACAAATAGAATGATTTTTACATTTTTGAAGATAAGCCAAATTCACTTTTGTTTTCATTACTGAAATACAATAACATAGTTTGAAAATTGGATGAGAGACTTTTATTTTTGTTACTGCTGATATTATTATTGTTGCTGTTGGTTCTGGGGATCAAACCAAGATGCTAAGCAGGTACTCCACTCCTGAGTTCCATTCCCAGCCCTGTTACATCCACGTGTTAATTTATTACTGAGCCATGCTGGACATGGCCCTTCCCTGACATGCTAGGCACATTCTACCACTGTCGTACCTCTCAGCCCAATCATTGTTATTATTTTTTTTAAACTCCAACACAAAAACGTTGAGACGATGTTTGCAATGTATTACATTCAAGGAGTCATGAGAGACAACATGTATCCTTTCGTTACTCAGAGTTCTTCTTAACAAGGCCATCAAAAACAGCTACTAATCTTTTGACCAGTGTTTGATCTTGCTCTCCAAGGAACTGATGTGTCTTTGGTTTACTTTGTCTTCAGTCACTAAACACAGATCTGCATCGCAGGGATGCAGGGATAGAAACAAAATCTATTTTCACGAGACCATTTGGCCCCGGAGAGGAAACTTCCCAGTCAGCATGCCGGGGAAGACGCATTCATTCCAGTGCCACACATATTGATACCGAATGCTTAAACTCTTCACGGCAGGCAGGGCTGGCCCTTTAAAGTACAAGCCACCAACCTTCCTTCCAGAGGACTTCTACTGTCCAGACTTCTACTGTCCAGACTTTTACCCAGTGCAACGGAAGAGCAGGGCCTCTTCACCATAGAGGTCTGTGTTACTTGTAGGCTCCGACCAAACATGAAGCAGATGCTCCATCCGCTCAAGTCAGCAACTGTAGTCCCTGGGGGGAAATGAAGAGAAAACTCTCTCATGCCATAGGGCGGGTGGCTGCACGTGCTGGAGAGCTGAAAGTTGCACAGGAGCTTGGAAAATCTTAGTTTGCGTGTTGATGGCAAGTTGAAAATAAAAGGCTTTGTCTAGAAATGTTTTTGGCCCAGTCTATTGCACCCTCAGCTCAGAAAGAGTTTTGGGGCTTTCCACCTGCCTATTCCCTTTTGTCTGTCATACACTAACCTAAAACAAAAGATCCTGGAGAACAGTCACACTAGTGAACAAAGCTCTTTCTAAATCCTGAAAGTAATGGCTTTTTGTCTAATACCCTATCGTGTTATGTATTTATTAGCAATACATTTTCCATTTATTTTCTCAAAGATTGCCAATAAAGAACTGAATCACATAAGGGAGTAGCTGTAAAGGCTCTGAGTTCCCTAATGTCAAACTCATTAGCATCCGAATAAGCACACAGCAGCACATCATCTGCACAATTGCAATTTTTTACTACTTTTAATAGCGTTTCTCAAAGGGCTCATTTTCAACTTTCTTCAGTGGTTAGTTGGGTCTCAGGGGAAAAGGAGCTTCCTGACGCTCACAGCTTCCACTCAACAACCCGGCCGTTTGCTGTCAGACGCATCAGGCCTCTGCCCTAACCCCATCTGCTGTGGCTCCCTTCCCTGGGGACAGAGTGGAGGCAGCACAGCTGAGATCAGCTTGGAGAAGTGTGCAGAGGGTGCCCAGGAAATATAAGTTTAGGAATACGATGTGACACACAAGGGCTCATGAAGGCAAAGCACACCAAAATGGGGCCCGGAGCCCCCAGGCAGTCTCATGCCTTTGTCATCAATAACCCCACCCACCTGCTCTTTGGAAGTTCGCCTTGAAGATCCAGTGAGAAATCTTCCCCTGCAATGAGTCTCCTCTCTGCGCTGCCTGTATGCTATCTTATGAAAGAGAGACTTTAAAACTCTCTGTTTAGTAATGCTCTTCTTTCCTTCTTTCTTTTTTTTTTTTGCTGGTGATATTAAATAATTTTATAGAACTTAACAATTTAATAAAAGATCACTGGGAAATGCACATTTTTAAGATTGTTACCTGAGGCTTAGAAGCTTAACCAAGCTCCCAGTATTTGCAGCAGAATTAGTTCCATCTTCCACCAGCTAAGATGAACACATTTTCACTGACATTCATATTTTTTTCTGAGAAAGCTATTTTAAGAGGTGAAACTATTTGACAACCAAGGTATTAGTAACCTAGTGGGTGTGTTCTCTCTAATAAAAACCTGGATTTATTTGTTACATGGAGTCATCATTGAGTACTCCGTTCATCTGCTTTCCTAGCTGCCAAAAGCTAGGAGCTTTCAGTCCTGTGCATTAGTACTTGCTTCTGAAGGAGAAAGTTCTCAAACCTACGGTTCAGTGTAAATGAATCTTCCCTGTTATTTAAAAAATATAGATTGCCTTATATTTTATTTAATTACTATGATTTATAAATGTGAAATAAAGGCTCTAAAGTTGTAAGATACTTATGTAAACTGCATTCCCAAAACAGAATCATACATTAACTCATAGTTCAAAAGGATGTTTTTTGGGGGGGGAATCCTCTAAACTGAAGACAAAGTGAAAAATTTGGTAAAAGGGCAAATGAATTTGATATGGAACACACATACACACACACACACACACACACAGCACTAATAGCTTGTAATATAAATAATGCAAAGTCACTGCCACTACCAATTTCTTTTTGGAGTTTGCCTGCCAATGAAATCACCCCCTTCTCCCCTAAGCAGGCAGGACTTGATGGCAGTCCTCTCCAGTAAGAGAATCTCCAAAGGCCACTCTTAGATTTGGTTCTTTAGCGAGTGAACACAAGGCTGTCAGCATATGTACTTGGCCAGTGCTATCCCTTTTCAGGTCTTGTCTCTACAACTTCCAACAGTTTTAATCACTATTCTCATGCTAATATTTCACCAATTGTTCCGTGGCTAAAACGATGAGGAGGAGGGAATGCCCTGCCCTAATTTATGGCAAACTCTTGAAAGTTCTGTTTCTAGGTTTATTTTGATATTAATCAGTATGAGAATAAAATAGCATATATTTTTATGGCCAAATTTAGTACCATGTAGCATTATATTCTACACCAGTGTATATGTATATATAACCTGGACAGGGGCTTTGGCTGGAAAGACAATGGAATTATCAGGTTTTCCATCAGCCATTTTACTCCCCAAAATTTCTATTGAAAATTTAAGTTCCTCATTTTGGAGTTTCCAATTGATGAGCTTTGAAGTTGCTTTTTCTTTCACACCAAGAGATTCTGTATGTAGAAGTTAATGCGCAGAATTTTTGTAAGTTTGCTGTTACTTAGCATGTATGCCGTTGGAAATTATTTTATTCTGCTTAGCTCTCCAGGTTGGTTATTAGAGAATATGCTTCACTGGCTGGAGCGCTGAAGAGTATTGAGTGCCGTGTAAGATATTCTAAGCAAGAAAAATACTGTGCATTGACCACAAGCTTAACTTTTACTACCAGCCCATAATTGGTTGTCTGATCAAAGTGGGAGTAGAAAAAAAGGGGCTTCTGAAAAACCAGAACCATGCTGCTGGAGAAACAGCTCCCGCTGCAAAGTGGGTCAGTGGGATCATTTACTCTTAGGAAAAATGTTTCAGATTTTAAATCATTGTATGCCAGGAGGATGAGTTCTCTGGTATTAGCAGTCCAGCTGCTTTTCATGATCCACTTTCAGTGTTTTTGCTTCTCTGGACAACTGCTGAAGTTCACATAGAAACAAGACTGCTTGTGATTCAGAACAGCTGGTTATTTAAAAAAAATACAGTGAGATTTGTCAAATAATGTACTAAATTTCATTCAAGAACTTAGTTGATTTTTACTGGCTAGTCCAGCTATTTGCTATCTCCACCCATCCTACAGACTCTTTCAAGGAATTTGAAATGCAAGGAGGGTCAGTGCAGTTTCGACCTGCTCCCTGAACATGCAATCTTTGCTCTGCATGTTTGCTGAAGTCATACTGGCATATGAAATAATTGTACTTGCTCTAGCAGGCATTATGATGTTTTGTGTTTGTCCTTCCAGTCCCTGCCTTCTCTTTAAACCCCAAAGCAATTCTAATAACTTACTCAAGACCTATATTTCTCCCCCGTAAGATGATTTAACTTTCACTTGATTTAAGTAACAAAATAGCCCTCAAAGATACTTAAAGCCTTGCTGTAATTAATACAACTGCATTTAGATACCATTCATGACTGATCACTCCAACACCTTGTGGGAAAAAAAAGTTGTATGCTGTAAACATCATAAACATATTCAAATAAGCTTAACACAATCTGCCATGCTTATTTCTGCCTAGATCATGGACCAGCGAAATGGTTAATGCAAATGGATTTATAATTTGCTTTGGGGGGCCAGTTTCTTCTCCTTATTTATTAGCCCAGCTGATGGGGCAGATTTGATGAGGCACTTCTGGAATAATTGAGTCATCACACAAAGAAGGCTGCTAGCATTCAGAGTGGTTTTATCAGCAGCAAGCAGGCCTGATTACTGACAATTACACTCTGATCCGGTGATGGAGGAGAAAGAGCCAACGAGTGGGAAATGTCCGTGTTTCTATCCAGGAATAATTTCTACATTCATTTTACATGCTAAGTGTTTCCTATCTCTGCATAATAAACTGTAAACAGGAATAGATGGCACAATGTCCCTTAATATTTCCTGGTAATGAAGACACAAATGTACAGTGAGTGCTGATAAATATAGATGAAACATAAGCTATTCTCCTGGTCTGTATTGTTACCTTTAAAACAAATGCATTTTTGTGGTAAAAGCATAATCATAGCTAATGCAAAAAAATGACAGAAGATTGAAACTGTCCTTGTAACTACATAGAAACTTTGCAAAAGTCCTGTTAATCACTGCTGTTTTAAAGGCTGGCGAGCTGAAGGTGAGATCTTTCTAGAAATCACACCATCCTGTTTCTCAATAGTCAACTCTGAAGAACTCCTTGGGTTAGACAAAGCAAAGGATGGTGCAGTAGTGACCTCCATTCGTACTCTCGGAAGCACATCTCAGTTCTAACCTGAGAAAACAATGAAGCTGGCACAGGAAGACATCTTTCCCTGCAAGGCTTTCAATTTCCCTTCCATGAGGCCTTTGCACAAAATGTTGATAATAAATAGTAAAGTTAGCCCAGAGACTGTGCGAGCTGCCCCAGAGAGCAATGTGGTACGGCCTTGAGTCTGGTGTGTTTAACTACTTGTTTGGGATGTAATTTACTAACAAAGTGCTATGTGCAAAAAATGGATCTCATGGAGACATCTTAAGCTAGTTTCCTTCTGATTCAGGATCTGCTTTGAAATACCCCAAGAACCAGGTTCAGATTTCTGAACATGCTCCTGTAGATTTCAGTGGGGACACCTTAATTTCCTACAACAGCAGGAGCTGTTTCTGAAAAGCCAATCAGGTGTGAAACTACACATAATGAACCTGCCTGGATCTGTTTGCTTAATTTTTTTTTTCTAAAGCCCCTTCCTGGCCTCCAAAGAAATAAAAGTTATTCTCTGTCTTCCTGCAGTAACTATGGAAACTCTGTTTTATTAAACTAACCACTTAACTTCAAGGCTTGTATTGCCACCAAATGTGTTATTTTGAGTAAATCTATACTAGACAAGCTTATAATGTCAAAACACTTTTAATAAAGTTCAAAGAGCACTTGTTGATTCAGAAATGAGGCTTTTCATTATTTAAAGAGAATTTTCTCTATATAAGCTATTTTATTATATAAAAATTGTCACATAATATCCTTGATATCCTTGGACATTTTTCTTATCTATATTTAAGAGGTTCTTTAGAATTTTCTCAATAAGTTGACTGGTTTTTCAACAGTAACTGCCTTTCATTAACATCTGCACCATGTACTGTAAATGTGAATTAAGAAAAAAAACCATAGTCCTTTATCTTCATTATTTGACTATGGAATACCAAACGAGAGAATCTACTGAAGTTTACAAAGAAAATAACATGATTCTCAATTGTTGAGGTCAATGGGGTGTTAGAGTTTTACATAATGATCCCTGGATTCTATTCTCACTATGCAGACTAGAATGTTTAATATTAAACACTTTAAAGCACAAGTATCTTTCTCTTAGAATGCACTTGTTACTGGTTCTATCTGCAGTTGCTAAGCAGCAATCTATGTGTTTCCCCATCTACACAGTGGGCACAAAAAAGATACATAAAACACAACTTTTATTCTCCATGTTACAAGCCAGCAGCAGAGAATTCAAGGAGTGAAGAGTGTTAGAACCTAAGGAGGCAGAAAAAGCCGGGAGCACAGATTTCATTTGGCCCGGAAGAGCTTCCCGAAGATGACGAGTCCTAAAAGAGCTGTCTCTACAGAGATTCAGGAAACTTTGACTAAGATAATAAACATCCCCAAAGACCAACTGAGAGGACATCAATATTCAAATTGGCTTAAACACTGGGTTAAAACATGTTTTTATAGTTAGAAGAGGATCAAAACATTAGATGGTCAAATCAGAGAATTAAAAGTAAATATTTGGAATTTGTAGATTGTATTTGTAACTTTCCAAGGAGCTTTTCACTTCCATGTCAGAAGTGCAGAATCTGCCTGTTGAAATGTGATTTGTAATCTCTGCAGGTATGGACTGCATCTCCTCATGCAACATAATTTTTTGGTTCTCATAAGGTACTCAACATTCTATTGATCTGAATTGCAATAAATCCAAAGTAATCCTTTTCCATGCTTGAAACAACAGGTTATTAATTGGATTCTAAGGTAAAAAGTCCAGACACTAAACACTGAGGATACTATAGATTTCACGGGTTTGGCTAGCCCAGCTAGAAAGAATCTAGAAATTTTTTTTACTTATATTTTCTTCACAAGTTCTCCAAAGGCAAATAAGAAGAAATGGGAAGTGTGACACTTCTTGTGGTCAGATTTTCTCCATTGTTTACTTTTGCTTCATTTACATGAAAAGTTATGGTAATTTACAATGGCCTTGTTGTAGGAATCAAAGCATACTGTAAAATAGAAATACAGATTTGGAAAGAAAACTAGCAAGGCCTCCAAGCGCTTAAACTCTATGCTATTTCTAATTGTTACACCTCCATTTTCTCACTGAAACTTTGATGGAATGTCCTGGCTATTGTACATCTACATTTTATTTTAAACCAAGGATAGCCATATACTCCAAACTGACAGCTTTTACATTAGAAAGAAAATGGCACTGGCCATAAGGAAAGATGAAACTAATCCATTTCTTTATCAAAAGAGTGAAGTGACACAGTATTTTCTAAATAAATACAGCTTGCCTTTATTGATCTTATCAGGGAATAGACACTGCTATAAATTACTTTATATATACTTTTCTATTTTTTCACCGAAATATCTTTCCACTATTTCCTCATCCTCATGGCATTATGGCCTATGGGAAATGCTATCAACCTTACACACCATGAAAGGAAGGCTTATCCTGTGTAGAGGTAGAATTAAAATTTACATGGATGTGGTCTGCATTCGAGGTCCAGCCTGGATCTCTGCAGCAGATTCCTGGACTTCTGCTCTTACACAGCATTGTGGTCTTTCATTCTCAGTGAGATGGACTCACTAGAGTGATCAACAAAACACACAGTAAATAACTGAGTTACTTAAAAAATATTTTCCTTCATTCAAACACATACTGCCCACTGTAAATAGATCCTATCCATTGGTTACATATTTTCTTTGTTAGTTTTCTATTGCTTCTGTAACAAATTTTCATAAGCTTATTGGTATAAAGCAATACAAGCTTGTTACCTCATAGTTCTGGAAGTCCAAAGTCTGGATAACCACACCAGTGTAAAACCAAGTCAGGCTCCAGAGAAGGATTAATCTCTTTACTCACTGGAGCTGTTGGCAGAATCCAGCTCTTTGCTCTTATAGCACTGAAGCCCCTGTTTCCTTGCTAAATATAAATGGAGAGCCAATTCGTCCTCTGGAGGCCTTTGTGTCTTTGGCTCTTGGCTCCCTTTTTCATCTTCAAAATTTTCAGCAGTTGATTTGGGTTGAATCCTTAGTACACATAACTCCCTGAGTTCTTCTTGTACTTTTCTCTTAAAAACCATATGAGCGGTTGAGCCTCCCTGAGCAATCTTGGGTATTGCACGGAATCAAGACTTTGTTTGAAGACAAAGTCTCATCTATAGTTCAAACTGACCTTGAACTCACTGTGTAGCCCAGGTTGGCCTTGAACTCAAAATGAGCCTCCTGCCTCTGCCTCTCAAGAGTTCTTAGTACAATCCCAGTGATACATTCATAGATATCAGGGATTTAAACATAGGTATCTTTGAGGCCATTCTCCTGTCTGCCACATTTCTTAGTCCCCCTTGTGAATACTGGATGTTTTAAAGTATTAATACTTCACATTATCAGACATATGATGTCATAAAGTCAGGCAAACAGGGTTAAGCACTCCATATATATACATACATACATACATATATATATATATATACCTGAGAAGTTAAGAAACTTGATTCTAAAGGACCAGGAAAGATGCTTGAGTGTGTTCACATTAGTACTACTGAAAGTGTGATACTGAAAGTGTGATCCTGAAAGACACTAAACAGGCACAGAGTTCTTAGAAAGAGACAAGACAAAACATGGAGGTTACTTCTTTTGGGGGAAAGTTTATGTTTACAAAGTCTTTACTTACCTCCCTAATAGCTATTGGATTTGAACTGGAGAGTTTCCATTGCTACAGGGTGAAAGCATCATCAGAGATAAATTGAAAAGGAAAAAAGAAGAGAGAGAGAAAACTTAATTAAATAGCAATTATGTACAGCTTATTAACTATATAAAACAATCCCTTTAAGTAATTTATAACCCATCAGAATAAGACTTGGGCACTACCAATCTTCAATAGTAAGACATAATAATATTTGAAAGAATGTTCTCTTAACAAGAGAAACAGGTGTCTACTATTATTAGAAAATGCTTTTTAGATTTGAGTCCTTTTGCATTTAAGTGCATTTGAGAACCTTTTCTAGGAACACACCTGAGAGTGAAACTGAATTATCAATGATGGTCTTAAAAAAAAAAAAGAAAGAATCAGTGGTTTAACACTAATTTCTAATCAGATCCTACAGAAAGGAACAGCCCGCACGGCAGCTGTACTTTTCCCAGGGTTAATTACCTTTCACTGCTCTCTACTAATGAGTCAGCTGTTCCTGTCATCGCACACTACACTGGTTCATCTGGAGCTCTAGCTGTGGACAAACACAGGAGTGACAGTCCTATTTACATACTGGGTGGGGAGAGGTTGGGCAAAGATTTCAAAAGGATTTTTGTTTTTAAATCCTGTAACACTCATGTGCTTTCCAGGCTAAAAATACTTTTATGAAGAAGGTTTGACTTGGTCGACTATTGTTTTTCTGCCAGGTCATGGGGTTCACCATCCGGAGATCTAAAATAATGCCAAAGCCTTGGAAAGAAAGGAACTTTATCGTCCCCCCCCCCGAAAGCTTTGTCCCACTGACTCCTCAGCACTGTGACAATCACCCCACGGGATGAAAGACCCATAGCTTTGGAAGTTTGTGGCTCACTTTGCTGATAAAAAGATGTCCTTAAAACAGTCATATGATAAAATTAGATGCAAAGATAGAAAACAGTCTAGGAGAAAAAGAACCGTGAAATTCTTTTGTTGGTATGTGGAAAATAAATTAGAAAAATCAACAATTTTACCAAAAAAAATTTACACTTAACATTACACTTTTACCTGTGCCTAGATCATTGTGAGAAACTATGGCTGAAGATAATTTGCTGCCCAGGTAGCGCTTTTACCCTAACTCGCTCTGTTCTCCATCCCCAGGTGTAGACAATGTGCATTTATGTGATTTTGAGTGTTGTAGCTAAGAAGTTCGCATTTCTCCCCTTTTACTTCAGTGGTAGCTGAGAGGGACATACCAATGGTTGGGGACCAATAGAGTTCTACTCTCCCAGTCTCCAAATGCCTCGGAATAAAGGACACTCTCCCACTAATACATTCTTGGTTGCAAATCAGAAAGTCTTAGGTCAGTGGCTCTTTCAAGGTGTAATGCATCTGGGTGGCCTGGGAGACTGGCTATAACCAGTAGGTACTGAAGCTGACATCTCAGGTTTAGATGAGAAAAGCCCAGGTGTCTGGGTCCCTGGTCCTGAAGAGGGGCCTGAGCCTCTGCATCTCTTAGAAATTAAGATATTGGAAATATGGTGGAAGAGTGAGCAATTAGGGGTAAAGAAAAAAAATATGATGGTAATAAAAAAAAGGGAAACAAAGCTTATGTATTTAGGGGGTGGGAAGTTGTGGGGTGGGTAGGGGAACGGGAAAAAATGAGAATTAAATTGTGTAATATACTGGTACAAATTCCCAGTATGGAGTGTGATCATGATGTGTATATACAATTTACCAGTGAAGATTAAAAATTAAAAGAAAAGAAAAGATATTGGTGGTGGTGATGGTGATGGGTCAGGGACCCCACTTTAGAACCATTGCCTTACTGTAGGATCCTAATTCCCAAAGACTGAGTACACTACATCCACACAGAACAGAAGCACTTCCATTTTATTCTAGAGTGATTCATTTGCCCTGGCTCTAATGCTTCACGATAGAAAGGAGCAGATAAAAAGTGAATGTTTTGGCCCGTCGTTGAAGTACATTCTGAGAAACACTTTATAGCTTATTGAACTTGATCTTCACTTCAGATGAAGCCATTCATGTCAAGAAAGAAACAGCAATTATGTACTTCTTCATTACAGGTGTCATTACCAAACATAAGCTCACAAATGATAAATCTAAGACTTTGCATAATATTGAAACTTGCCAAAAGCAAATAGAATATGGGAATGAATTAATTACAAATTATAGCATAAAAACAAATTGAAATGTCTAGCAACAATGCAAATTTCCTCAAGACACTCAATGTTTTCCCAGTGCTGGTGAGTTTTAACTTATTTTTTAAAGGGTACAATGTGTTTCTTATACACACAGATATGCAAGTTCTGTTTTGATTGTTGCTATTTTGAAGAACACATTGTTCTGAAAACTTCTTGGAGGTTGGAAAAACCTTTTAGCCTAAGAACACATTTGCAGTAATGTTCATGTAAATACTCAGTGCTGGAGCTCTTAGAGGAGTGTTTTGCAACATTATTTTCTGGAATATGTATTTTAGAAAGGGGCAATAATAAGAGAAATCACAGAATGAAACATTTGCTGAGTGTGTTTCAGTTAAAGAGAAAAAAAAAAGATATTTCTCAAATTCAGCAAGTTTCTCATTGACCAGAAGTTAGGAGATTTAGTACTGCTCTGCTCAGGCCATGAAAGATTATTTTGTGTCCTGAAACATGAACTTATTTTTTAGTGCTCCAGTCCAACTGGAGTAAACGCACAAAAAATATTTGAAGTAACCAGTGCCCCTTGGGAATGATTTGGTTTTGCTGTCCCATAAACTTATTTTAAAATGATCAGTCTCACCTAAACACAAGAGGATAATATCACAAATAAGGAATCTGATTAATACTAATGTAATAAAATATTATTTGATTCTTTAATTTTTGTACACAAATCCTCATTAGGTCTCTATCCTCTTGGAGAAGAGGGGATCCATTCTGAATGGTGGAGCCCTCAGTGAGTAGAATACCTGGTATGTGCTACTTTAACATGGAAGAGATTTGTTGTACAAATCACAGGGACAGTGAAATACTAAAATACTTTCTCTCTCTTGCAATATATATACATATATATTAATGATAGTACTGGAGATTGAAACAAATACCTTTGTACTAAGCTACATTCCCCAGCCCTTCTTAACTTTTTATTCTGAAACTGACTTTTTAAGTCACTAATTTGCCAAGGGTTGACTCGAATTCACAGTCCTCCCGCCTCAGCCTCTCAGAGTGCTGTGATTACACTGATGAGCAGTGAGTGCTAGATTTATTTCTTAATAATTTAGGATAACCATCTGGTGAGTCTGCTAAAAAAAAAAAAAAAAAGGCCTAAACCTACTATCATCAAGGTGTATAATTCGAGTAAAGAAGGATCTGTCATCCTATCAATTTAGAAGGAAGATGTATGACGTCATGAGGTGAGCATGTAAGTGAACGTCAGGACCCTCAGTGATCCCTGAACTTGGAGTTACCACTCATCTGACTGTAGAAATCTGGTCATTTGCACAACCAGATTCATCGCTGTCTCACATGAATGATCAAGGGTCAGAACAGTCTGCTTCAGTCCTTTTGCCCAGTGCTTGTCCACTGCAGTTTGTTATTTTCCACTGGCTTTCTTCAGCCAATGGATCCTATGTCACAGCATCTCACTAGCCCTGCCAGATTACCATAAGAATCTGATCTTTTTTGGTGATTTTCTTAAAATAAATCAAATCAAATTAAAATTTTTCTACTTTGTTATATAAATAATATTGACATATTATAATATTTGTAGAGAACAGAGTGGTGTTAAATAAATATATGCAAGGTGCATTTATTGAATCAGCTCATTAACATATCACCTCAATTATTTCCCATTCATCCAATCATCACGCCCTCTGACCAGCATCTCCTTTTCTCTGCTCCCCAGCCTCTAACCACCATTCTCTTCCACCTCCATGAGTTCACACCTCACCTACTTTTCGTTTATGACATTTTCCTGAAAAAGCATGTGCGGGAATAAGATGCCATAGACGAACTACAGTCTCTGGTTGTAAAGACCTGATGTACATGATGTGCTTTCAAAGTGGAAGAGAAGAGCGTTCGCGAAAGGGAGACCTTGCTCAAAGGCAGCCAAATGGATTTTCTTTCTTCTTGTTAACTCTCTGGGCTCCAGCGCGGGCCCATTTGCCCACCAGACACTCCTGCCCCCTGTACTAGCACCCAAGGTGTAGTCCCACCTTCAGTGTCCACTCTAGACCACCAGCTCCTGTGGGCAAGGATGTGCTTTGGTGCTGCCCTTCCTTGTGCAGGTGACCAGCCATAGCGCTGTCTCACTGAAAGACCATCAGAGGACTAAGTAAAGAAACTTATAGTAAGACTACTGCCCCAGCAATATGCTATTTAGAAAAACAGTGGACCGAATGTAGCTAAAAACAATGTTGGTGAAAACAGTTTAGAATAGTGTATAAGACTAATAAACACAGAATACTGTGTTATTGAAGTTACATATGAAAATTAGTGAAGGAAGAAAAGTCTTATGAGTGGTTAACATAAATTGAGATCTATTTTACAAATTAAGCAAAAAAAGCATTTGAAATACTAGGATATCTTTAACACTACTATTAACTTAGAGACAGGAGAAGGGATTTAGGTGGTTTACACATTTAGCGACTGTAGTTTGGTAAGTTAGTCTGGTAAGTCACATGTTTAAATTAGAGGAGTGACTGGCATGTTGAGACTGTCTTAAAAATGAAATTGGGTAGGTCTGAAAACACGGAAATAAAATTAAAAGGTAATAGACAAAATGCAACATTATTTATTAGAGATGTATAGACGCATGTATCGAGGAACAGTGGTTTTCGGTCAGCCCATGGAGGTAAGGGGAAGGAGCAGGGAGTTACAGTGCTAAGTGGCCCAAGAAGGCAGCAGATGGAAGCCAATCAGATGAGGCTCTCCACCAGTGCCAGGCTAGCCATCTTGTGGTTACCTTATCTTATTTACTGACTTAAATCTCACAACAGTCCAAGGAATGGACGTTATTAATACTTCCAAATTAGGGTTGGAGATTCAGCTCAGTGATTCCGGTGCCTGCCTAGCAAGCACAAGGTCCTGAGTTCAATCCCCGGCAACCACATACAACAATGCTGGGCATGGTGGCTCACTCCTGTAATCGCGGCACTTGGGAGGCAGAGGCAGAAGGGTTGCTTAGTTCAAGGCTTGCCTGGGCTACCTAGTGAGCTCAGGGCCAGGCTGAACTACAAAGCGAGACCCTGCCTCAAAATATATTTATATAATTCCAAATTAAAGTAAGTGAATATAAGTTTTGCTATTTATAAGGGCTCCCATGCAAACCCATGTCTGATGCATGTTCTTCCTGCTGTGTTGCTCTGCCTAAGCCTGGTGGGAAGCTGTGTGTCTGCATGTCTTTCTTGAGAAAAATCACAGAAAGACCCACAGTAGGGTTGCTTGGGGAATGTGAACTTTTTGTACTGCATTTTGACTGGATATAGGCTGAAAAGAACATGGGAAAATCAGTGCTAAGTGCTAAGTTGATGCAGACACTGAAATATGCTAGAGGCCATAAAACAGGTGCATTGGGCAAAACAGTGACAAATTACCTAGGAGATGCTTTGGGGATGATGAAGAAGACAAGCCTTGGCCCAAGGCACCAGAGTCAAAATTGGGATACTTTTGTCAAAACTAATACTGATCCAAGTTTGAATTCTAAATCTGATACTTCTCTATGATCTCAGAATAGCATTTAACTTTAACCATCAGATCTTTCATTTGGTAAAAACAGACAATTACAGAACTTCCCTCTAGAGCTGCAGGATTGCATATGACACAGAGGGAAGACAAAGAACACTGTAGTCATTCAGTTTAATCTCATGGCCCCAGGAGAGACCAACCCTTAGACAGCGTCCATAGGTAAGTGTTCCACCAAAATAACTGTGGCGTGGTCTGCTGATATACAGATTGCCACATGATCAAGCAATTTGGCTGCTAATTATACAACTAAGAGACGTGGAACCATGTATCTACACATGTGTTTGTGAGAGTGATTAACTCTTTGAAGATGGTGGTTAGTAGGACGAGTCATTAATATTACTTCAGAACTATTTATGGACTATTTCATTTGTTATGTATTTTACATAGTGTTATAAATGCTCTGTATATGTTAAATCAATCTGCATAACTATATATAATTCAGAAACTATTAATTATTTCTACCTTTAAAGGAAGAGCTCAATCCAGAGCACCTAAGTCTTTATCCAGGATCTCCTTCCTATTGCAAACTGGACTCCAGCTCCAAAGCCTGGGTGCTCCATCACAACAGTCCGTCATCATGGTGGGATGGACGGCAGTGAGGCCAAAAGGGACAACACAGAAACTACTCCAGTGTGGTGAGGAAGCCCAAAGCCAAGGGATCAGTTATCACGCAGTGCAACCTAAAGCAGTGCTAAGTGCTATGGGGAAGTAACATAGGCCAACAAATGGGAGCTTACTTTACGCTAAGGTAGGAATATCCTTGGTTGTTAATCATGGGCCAAAGTGTAAGCAGTTAGAGCCCCCTGTGTCTAAAATATATAACAACAGCAAAAACAACACAATATGGGCAAAAGGCTTTCTCCAAAGAAGATCCACAGATGATTGAATAGCGCATGAAAAAATGTTCTGTGTACCAGGAGGCACTAGGGAAATGCAAATCAAAACCACACTTAGTAAGAGGAAATAAGGGACAGATAATAACAAGTATTAGTGAGCGTATCAAGAAATCGGACTTTCATATACTTCTGAGAGAAATAAGACATGATTCACCCACATGGGAAATCAATCAGCATTTCCTCAAATAGATCGTCATAGATTGCCACATAATCAAGCAATCTGGCTACTAATTATAAAACTAAGACACGGAACCATGTATCTACACAAGAAATTATATATAAATATTAATAGTATTGCTCTTCATCATAGCCAAAAAGTAGAAACAACCTAAATGTCTATCTATCAACCAAGGAATGTAAAATAAGATCAATTAAAAAAAAAGAGCTGAGAAGAGCAGGAAAACTGAAACAAAAAAATTTGTTATATCTAGTTAATGGAATATTATTTGGCAATAAAAAGGAAACAAGTAGTAATACATCCTAAAACATGAATGAGATTGAAAACATTTTGCTCAGAAAACCAGCTGTCACAAAAAACCCATCTATTTGTATGACTTTAATTACATGAAAAGTTCAGTATACACACATCTACAAAAACATCAAATATATCGGTAGCTGTCTAATGCTAGGAGGAGAGTTTGAGAGGGTGGTGAATAAGTGATGCCAATTTTGTTAGGGGGATGAAAATGTCTAAAAGTGATTACGGTAATAGGTGCACAACTGTGACTGATACTAAGGGCTGCTGAACACATTTTAAATGATTAAATTATATAGTGTGTTAACTATATCTCAATAAGCCCATTAAATACAGGTGGCTCCCTACAGGTCTGGGTGAGAAGTTTGCATGTTATGTATGTGTGATAGAAAGCTCTTGGACAGCTTGGGACAGAGACAGGAAACAGGGTAACCATTTTCTAAGCAGAAGTCAATAGGGCAAAAAAGATGAGCCCAGCCTCGTTGGTGATAAAGTTGAAGAAAAAGCTAGTGTGTGAAGTTCTATGCCCGGTGTGAACCAAGAAAAATACACAAAGGAGTGGTTTAAGTGGAGAAATATATCTGCTATTTGCTCTGCTCCAATCTCATTACTCCCCACTCGTTGATACATGTCCTTGATGGAGAAAAGCCAGTCTCTCCCCTCTCTCATGCCTCCTACCCCTTCTTCAGACTGCTCCCGATGGAAGAGGCTTCACTTTCCCTTTAACCCTCTCAATTGCCTGCATCCTTTAAGAGCTCAAATCCAAGAGAAACTCCCTAACTTCCCCAGTTCTTTGGTTTTCTTATGCTGTCTCCTGAGGTTCTCTGCCAATATCAATACGGATAACGTGCAAAAGTTAGATGGAATCTCTCCTTATTAAGAAAATGCAAATGGAGTAATTACTAAAAACTAACACGTTGAGGCAACTTACACTTTAAAGCCATTTCACTGAATCTCTCTAGAATTTTGCTACCTAACTGGCAGGCCATTCCGAAGCGGTCAGCTGAGAGTGTTAGCAGCCGCCCTCCGAGGCAGAGTGAGCTCCTGCAGGCTTCCGCACTTCCTCTGCTTGAGAAGGGAGAGTCAAACTCCTGCTTTTTAAGTTTAGGCTTTTGCTTATATTTTCTTTTATTATATTTGCCTCTTGGGTCCTCTTTTTTTTTAACCTTATATCTATCTTTTCAAACTTTTCAATTTTCATAGCATCTCCGTTTCATTTTTCTCAGCATACAAAATATTTCTCCTCTCTGTCTCTATTCCTCACTCTCTTACCCTGATTTCACTGAAGTTCCTCTCCTACAGAGGCTCCCTTTGACATACTGAATCCTATTTAGTTGTCATTTTCTGACCAATTAATACTACTGCCCAGTCTTTCTGTGAAAAACTGTTTACATCGCTTTTCAACATATTCCTGGCTTCTTGTGGCTTCCTCTAAATTCCCTTTCTGTTGAAACCCCTTTCTCCATCTTCTCATTCAATGTTGTTCTTCTCTGCAGCCCCCGGTTTTGGCTCTATTTTCCCACACCATATATATATTCCTTGGGAACCACATCGAACTCTGTATCTCTTCATCATGAACTTCACACCCAAGGATCAGCTATATATGCAACAAGAAAATAAGGTTGTATCATATTTCAGTCTGTAAAAGAGTCCAGTGACTTTGCTTCTAATTAGGCTCTTCCTTCTGAACTGTCTACCTTGGTTAACCATTCACCTAGCTATCCAAGCCAAATGACTATCGCTCAGAACTCTACGGGAGTCCAATCGACATCCTTGGCTAGCCTCTCTCATTGGACGGTCCCACTGTACCGTGACTCTTCTGCTTGTACGGCCCATTCTGAGCACTCATGTCTGATCCTAAGCCCTGGACACAGTTGATAAAACAGTAGCCTCTTATTGAAGAGATATAAGACTTTTTCAGCACTAAGGATCAGACTCAAGGCTTCACGGATGTTACCATGCCACTGAGTTACATACTCATCCTGGATTCAAGATTTTAAAAATCCTTACATGGACACAGATAGGCAAATACCAGATCTTCTCTTTGATATGAGCACCTGTAGATGCAAATGAGCTCTAGAAAGTATGACAGTTTTTGTAGAATGGGAAATTTCCAAAGGAAATTTGGTGTGGGAATGTAATGAGGGGAAGGAATAAATATGATTCTGAAAGAAAATAAAAGAACATGTATATTAGGGGGTGGGGAGGTGTGGGTGGGTAGGGATATGGGTAAAAATGAGAATTAACTTGAGTCATATATTGGTACAAATTCCTCAGTTATGTGTGATTGTGAGATATATGTTAATTGTACCAATAAAGAATTCAATAAAAAAAAACCCTTACATGGAATCTTCCCTTGATGCTACCTCTAAACCATGGTGGTCATCTTTTAGAAGATTCCTCTTTTAGAAGATAAACAGAATTGATTAAGCCTGGCAAGATGCTCTGTAAACACATACTTTAAGGCTGAACAGCAGAATAGAACCATATGTGGCAGCATCCTGTTTTAAGCCTGCACAAGCCACGGTATGGTGGAAAAGTACTGCCACATAAAAATGACCTGACAAAGTTGGGTATGATACTTTGTTCTACTTTGACTGACAAGGACCTGGAAAACAGTTGCTATGGTTTATATTGATTCTCTATACTTCAGAAAACCTCCAGACACATAAATAATTCTTAGATAACTGATTGCACAAAACCTATAATACTCATTCACAGTTTTTCTAGCTCTGCTATTTTTGTTTTCTTTATTTCACTCTCCTGGAAACTGTAATATGTAAAAAGTAAAAACAACTTTTTTAGTCATATCCGGCTAGGGTCAAATATTTTTGAACTCATGAACTTGATATGATGTCTATATAGAAAAGAAATTTTCATTTTTGAATTCTTTTCTTTTTCAACAGATCTTATGCATTACTTAGTCTGGTCAGTTTTTCTAGCGGGTATTGAGAAAAATACAATGATTTTAATCACAGTTTCAGTTCTAAACGTTTTTTGTTAAACCTCATTAGTTTACCTTTTTTTTAACTTATTGTTGTACTTTCAACGTGGCATTTGCAAAAGATTAAAAAAATACCCCAAGGTTAATCTATAATAATTTAAGGAATCTATATGAGTATTGTAATAGTAACTGGCTAATGAAGATCTAAAACACAAAACCAAATACCGTGACATGTCTAAACACGTTTGTAACCCGTAATCTATGCTTCCAAACATTTATTTTTTAAGAAGCAGAACCTTCTTTCAAGCAGAAAGCTAATGACAAGCAACAGGGAAAAAGCGCAGAGCAGAGTGGGGTTACACAGCCTCTCCCCGGGCGCAGTGCCTGGCTTGACCCGGCTTCTGACCGCGTAGCCGCAGGTTCACAGGAAGTTCACGCCGGCTCCGGCGCACACCCTTCCCATCTCTGAGCAGGGCGCGAGACAGGCTTCACACTCCGGGCCACTGCGGTGGTAGTTTTGAGAATGGGAGGAGTTTGCAGTTATAAAATACTTAGAAGAATGACGCTATGTATTTTATTGCTATTATTATTCTAGAAAAATATTTTCCACTTGACACCAAAGTAATTAGAGGAAAAAATTCAATTATCAGATGCTTTAATATCTCTGTTTATATTCAGAGAGCTAAGGTTTCTGGCTATTTGGTGAAATGTTTAACTTCTGATCTAATGTGTTGTAAGGCGCTAAAGCTCATGTGGTTCTCATATCAAAGTTAATTGGCATGTTAAAACTCATATATCTTGGAGAGGTATAAAGAGTGCTTAGGTTGTCTTTGAACTACTTTTCAAATCCAGTAGATACTTGCATAAAAAGTTCATAGAGGTATGGGATTTGGGGGATGAAAGGAATCCTGCGGCTGCCCTTTGTGGGACAAATGTTATTGATAAGGAAAATAATTTGTCAAGTCACTTCATCATCATGGTTAAACTTAATGATATTTACCAATAATGCAACTCGAGTGAACTTGTGACGCCACGACATTTGACAACGAGGTTGTCAACCCTGGCTTTTTACCTATATTCTGTTCCCAGAATCTGAGTAACACAGGAAGAGATCAAGAACACAGTCTTGGGAGACAGTTAAATGTGTGCTGAAGGGTCTGTCCATCACGCTGGTGAGTAGAAAGCGTGTCCTAGTTGCCCCACCCCCGCTGCTTCCTCTGTAAAGATGGGATACAAATACGGTGAGTATTAAATGACATAATCCACGTAAAGAATTTAACACTGTGCCTGGCATGGTGTAAGCATTTGGTAAGTGTTTAAGATTATTATAGTTGCTATAATTACGGTCATATAATTCATCATTGTTGTAAAATTTTTCATACGTACAATACTGGAATACTAAGGTGTCCTTTCAAAATTACTAAATGCTAGGAAATGGTTCTTGAGTTGATGATTTCATGGAGCATGCATGTATATGTGTCTCTGTGTGTCAAGAGGGAGAAAGAGAATAGGTGAATAGGTGCACATATTTCAGTATGTATACCTGTATCTCCATTAGGCAACAAAGCCAAGTCCTTGGCTTACGGCTTCTCTAGATGCCCTTCCGCTGTACTTGCATTTTGTAGTGATGTGTTCTACATAATAACTCTAATCTGTGAAACCTAACCCTTGGAATCCTCTTGGTGATAAGATCTGAATATGGAAGAAACATTCCCGAGGAAGTAAATGAATCAGGCATGGAAGCTGATCACATCTTGTGTTTATGGTAGGAAAGAAGGGCCACATGATGATTTCTACCATGGGGATGCGATCAGTGTCTGATTTCGCCTCACCTCACCCCCAAAAGAACAGTGTTTGGAAATTTGACCTTTAAATCAAAAGGTCTATGTCAAAATATACAAACTATTTTACAATCTGAAATCTAGGCTGGAAGGTTATTTGACTCAATCTAGTTCAAAAAAAATAAAAAACAGTGGAATATTTCATTGGTTTGGAAAGTCTAAGTAAAATATACTGAATTTACCTGTAAAAGCCAATGTGAGCCGTATCTGGGAGGGTTTCTTGTGTGTTCATATTGGTTAGACATAGAACCTGCCTTTTGGGAGTAAAGTGCCAGGGCTTTAATCTCCAGGAAAAAAAAACAACTCTCAAATACATCCTAGAAACTAGGATAATCCTTCATGAACTCAGAAGCAGACGTGAAAAAAAGAAAAGGAAAATTAACTTCTTCTAGTATTAAAAATAACCAAAATAGCAACTCTGATCCTTATTCTTTCATTTCACCAGGTCTGACATTCTGCAGATGACCGCCCTTATTTGTCCCTACATGTTTTCCAAAATATAAAAGTGAAATAGAGTCCCAAGGGCACTGTACTTGAAAGGTTATGAGAGTTAGAGAATTTTAACCATGCCTGCCAAATCAGCAGATGGCTTGTGATTATAATTATATGCATCAATAAAACGAATAATCTTTACAAAATTTGAATTTCTACTAAAGTAAGGGATTTAGTAAGCAGATGCAACAGAATGCATTTTCTTTAACCCTTTTGGTAGTCACTGGTATCTTTCACACAAAAAAAGATGAAGGGCTCTGTATATAATAGGTTGTATACTCTAATTTTTGCCCTTTTTCCAGACGAGTCATATTGTAAGCCTCAATCTTTTCCTGATTTCATTTTCTTCATGAGCATATTTCATCCTCACCTCATTTTCACCCTTCAGAGTGGAAATGTGAGGACTAATTCCCTACCATTGTTTAATATTTGAAAGAGGAAAATTTACCATGGTAAATGTCTCCATTCTAAATCATACCAAATATAGCACAAAAACAAACAGACAGTAGATGGATCTTTCTAGCGTATAGTATTCTTTTACAAATTGATTTCAATAACAAAATCTTTCCTTTTAAACTATTCCTTTAATCTACATTGTAGAATGAAAATATTGTTTATTGTACATAAACAATAAGCCATTTCATTTTGATCTGGTTCTGCAGAACATTATAAGTGATGATAACTAAGTTTTGTCTTAGGGCACGCATCAATACAAATGTAGACAGAATCTGGACACATAAATGACACATTGGATAAAAGGATGAGGTGAAATTTTCATACACTGGCCTGTAGCCATACTACCTACAGTAGGAAAACCTCAAATTTTAGAAAAATGTGGAGTTAATTACGCAACTTTCATGTTTTGGAAGAGGTCAAGAAAGTGTACCACACAAAAAAAATCAAACATTTTTTTTTTGGTAAAATAGTAAAGTCAATGTATTTCCTGCAATTATCTATTGTAATTCTTTATTAGAAAGTTTAAATTAATAAATACTAAACCCTAAAACATAAAAATTAGAAATTTTAAGTATATTTAGAAAACATGCAATTAATATAGATACTTAGAAAGGTTTTTATGCTATATAAATCAAAGAAATTCTCTGACCTAAAAAGCTACTATATTATTAAGTTAATTCTATTTAATGATGTAAATAAGTTACTAATACAACTTTGAAGGCTTTGGCATTTTCATGAGCTGATAAAATTCTCCTGTAGGCAAAAATATGTGAGATCAGAAATTCTTTTTAGTATCAACATTCTCCTGAAGGTGCAGCTTACCTGTACAGATCAAAGCCTACCAGAACAAGTATTTCTATAATCCAAATTTAAAGAATTAAACCAAAAAGTAATGAATTCTTGTCTAAAAAATTATTAATTTGATGCAACATTTGACAAAACAATGTTGAAATAATTGTAAGGAAATCCAGATATCTCTTAATTTACCAGAATGAAACTTTAAAGAAAAACAAATTCAATAATAAACTAGGTAAAACTTTTTACATTGGTAGTAAAATAAATAAAACATTTCCAAGGATAATGTTTTTAAGAGGAAGCATTTGTACTTAAAGCAAAGTTTTGGTGCAAAGAAATATTCTAATCCAAAAACATTTAAAAAATCTTAAGATAACAAAAAATCATTAATGAAAACATGAGAAATGAACTCTATCAGTTCAATAAAGAACTTTTCAAGAATTTTTAATTACAGATATTTCATTTTTAATCTAAACGAATTTAAATATTTTGACTTACAGAAAGTTTAAGCTGAAGTATAATGGAATTCTAATATACTCTTGATAGCTACTAATAAAACTATGTACAAATAAAGCATCTATTTAATCATGTATACTTAAAATGCCTTTAGTATGTTTAACAGGTTACCTTAGGCTTGACATGAGCACACAGTCACATAAAATGGAAGTGACACAATCCTTCAAGGGAACCTCACAAAATTTGGGCTCTGAAAGTGAAAACAGAAGAAGTTCTGAACTGGTGGAAGTGAACACAGGAAGCATGACACGCGACAGTGGCATGGCGTGCCCACTCACTGCCTTCACTCCAAGAGCAAGTTAAAAGCACCAGCTACAGTGCACCAAGAGCTTGGCAAACCCACCACCACCTTTGATGCCCATCAAACAGAGCAGAAAACTCGGGTCCAGAAGAGCTGCAGGATTTATCCAGGGTCACAGGATGAGTGAGAGAACAGGGTTTCAAACATACGATAAACTTTAGCCTGAACTATTGCAAGTTCTCTTGTGACTTTTTGCCCCTTGTATGGTACTCATGACAACTGCTTTATTCTCTAGGCAGTGTCTTATCTCTTGTGGCTGAGGATACACAAAGTTCCTAAATTGCTCACAGCACCTACTAAAACCTTTGGAACCAACTGGATTCGATATTCATTTGTTAAATACGTGAAAAGTTCAGTAAAGTTTCTTCCTTCAAGAAAAATCAAGACTTCACATTTTTTAAAGAAGTGAACTATACAACAGGAAAAAAAAAACCAGGAATATTTTCTTCACTAAACTAGGAAAAAAATCCTTTCCAATGAAGGGCCAGCACTGCTAGAAACAAGTTTGCATAAGCCAAAAGTATTGATCTGTGCCCTGTAATCTTAATTACAACACAACCCTATTTCTCCTTGAGAATGGCAGAAACATCTCTGTGAATGTAAGTCCACCCAGTTTAACCCACAGAGATGCAACTTCCAGACTTCAGTAAAGTTTGTTCCCTGTGCTCTGCCCGTGAGGACGGGAGTGGCCAGCATCCAAAAGGATCGTGTGTTCTCTGCAGTGTTCACTCCTTGACTCACAGGAAGAGCATTACAGCTACAGAAAATAAATTATAACGTGAGACTCAAACTGCAAATGCTCAGCACAGAAAGATAACCTGATGTACATGCCTGAACGGATAAACTAGTTGCATAAGTCTGCCCTAAACTGAAATTACTAGGTAGCAATTGTAGCCATTTTCAAATGGTTCCTACCATAGGAAGGGCATGAGAATAAATGACATATGAGAAAAATCTCAACTTAGTAAAATCAAAATATATCTTCCCTAGCTATATTTCCCTTGAAATTAACAAGACACTAGTATAGTACCCTCTTTAGGAAATTTATTTCCTTCTAAATTTTGGTTACTATGAAAAAAAATCCTTAGAGTTCAAAATACATATTATCTTATGCTATTCAGACACACCCCTAGTCCTAAACAGATTATAAATGAAAGGAATGTTGTGAATACATCTGAATGAGGAAAAGTACTTCAAGACAAAAATAGTAAAGAAGTATGTAAATTGTGATCACTCAGACCATATCATGAACCTATATTATGACTCTCTCATAAATATTAATAAGCTATTTATTCCGTATCAGAATCTCTATATCCTTACATAAATGAAAATGTTTCATGCAAATAATGCAAGTTAGCAAGCTTATTTCTATATAATATAGTTTTAATCCTTGAACACATGATTATGACATGTGTTCTAATATTAAATGACAGTGCCTTTAAAAATTGAGACTTGACACTGATATTATGAACACATCTATTTTATAACACCACACTTAGGCTAACAATACTTTTTTAATGTTTTCAATGAGAGTGTCAAGAGTTTATTAAACCATTGAGAAGCCACTTAAGCTGACAGTTCTTAGAATAAAACATTTAATTTACCTGAATGTCTTGTAACAAAATCATCCTCTCTTGGACTACATATCCTCTGAATACACACACCTAAGGCACAGACATTTCAGCGAGGCAAATAAGACTTTCTGGCAACTTGCTGCTGCTGGAGTCCCCTAAAAGCACCCTGCAATGTTACACTTCAATACCGCAAATGCATTTGTTTTTCCCCAAAAGAAACGCTGCTTCAGTGTCAGATCGCTTTGATCCCCCCCAAGTACACCAAGGAAATAACCACGAATCCTATTCAATATTATAGGCTCACAGCAATGATTTTATTTTCAGATTCAAGAGAGCCGAAATACACAAGGAAGAGGGGAGCATTCTTTTCTTGTTTTGTTGTGTTTAATTGACTGGTTTTTTAAGATACCGATCAAAGAAATGGTTATCCCATGTATGTTAAATACATATTAGGGGCTGGGACATTTTATACCATCGAGAATAACTTCACTGTGTACATTCATGCCCCAAGTTCCCTTTACCTTCCAGAAGCAGTCGGACAAACTAAAATTAAAGTTGCCTCATCCATTTGAAAGTTTTCAAACCTGCACACACACCTACACCACAGCTCTCTGGGAAAGCACCCCTTTCCTAACACGCAGCCCATCTCTCGGATTCATGTTCACTGCCTTTTGGGACACACTTGACTTCTGAAATTTATAAAGTTTTGTGAAACGGCAAAAGCAAACGACAATAACAACAGAGCGAGAACATTGATCCCTGAAGCAATATTTCCAGAAGTGATAGCAAAATCCCCTCGTCCTGACCTACTTGTCGAGAAAGACGGACTTTTCGGCCCCACGGTTAGGCGAAGATTCGTTCCACTCTCTCCCTAGGGCTTAATTGCCAGCCTGACTTACCGGTGCCTCCTAGCCTTTGTTCTGTCTCTCACGCTGACATCAGGGAAGCAGTGATGAGGAATAAAGCAGGGTGGGCTAGGTTAGTCCACTGTTTGTGTCGTTGTGTGGTGTGCAGGGACACTCTGTGATACTCTAGTGAGCTGTAAGCTTTTTTTGTAGGCTTTGTGTCATTTACTTAACGACCAATCTCATTAGCTGCCAGGGTACAATGGGCTGATGCATTTTCTATGTACACACTCCACACAGTGACCCTCAAGGTTGCCGAAGGTCTATTTAATCAGTCAAATGCTGAATATATTTGCAATAAATCACTAAAAAAAATAAAAAAATGGAACTACCGAAGTATCTTACAGGCTTAATATTTACTCATGCTTATTCACAGGTAATAAAATGCATGTATATTTAGCCAAAAGGAGGGCAGAGGGGGTGAAGATGAGCTATCTACTTTGCCCTGATGAGCTTAATTTTAGGAAACTTTCAGGATTGAGGATCTCTCCTCTCAACAAGTAAACTGGTTTTTAAATTTAATTTCTTAGTTTAATTATATGAAGAAGCAGAACTACAACAACAAAAATCAACGTTTTCCTGAGCAGTTTCTCCTTGCTGCTAGCTGCCCCCCACCCCTGGTCCTGCCCCCTGCCCAAGCAGTTTCAGAACTGGCAAAGTTGCATTTCAGCCCCTTTTGAGTTCCAAGGTAAAAACCCTTTTAACTCCTATGAAAAATGAAATGCTGAGAGCACGGTGAATGAAGACAGCTGTCCATAAGTATCAGGGAGAGTTCTATTGTCCAACTTGTCCCTGGATAAAATGAATACTTTACAGCAGAGGCTGTTCAGCTTGGCTAAAGAGTGTGGGGAGAAGGGGAGGAGGTCACTGGAGATTTCGCACACTAATTTAATCTGGGAAAAGGACAGGCTCTGCATCTCCCTTGAACAGACTGGCAGCAATCTGGGCCCCCACAGAACTATCTCCTTTTGCCTGTGCTCTATTTATTCCTTATCTCTGTTTACCAACCGCTAGGTCCCTTTCATTCACACCATGAGGCCGTTTTCCTACTATCAGTCAGCAGCTGACACTGTGGAAGAGCCTCAAAGGCAAAAAAAAAAAAAAAAAAAGATCAAAACTAAACCAAAGCTGTCTAAACAATGCAACAGTACAAGTAAATGCATAAACCCTGATTCTTAACCCAACCCACAGGGTGCAAACAGAACCTTTATAGTAAATCCAACAAACCCACCACAGTGAGCTGTGGGCCACAGAGAAAGAAAAGTCAAAACACCATTCATGAAATCACCATCCAAAAGGAAAGGCTAAAATGGACACTGGCTTCTGAAGTAGCCTTGCTCTCTGGGATATTCTTATCTCTATCACAGATCAATTAACTGGCAAGCAGGAAACATTTACCTTGTCAGACAAGGTGAGCTAGACAGTGTTCCTCTAAGGCAAACTTTACTCTCATTAAAATGCTAGCAGATTAAAAACAACCACCAACACAATTTCAAGTTGAAAGAATACAATAGCAACCTTCTAATACCTTATTACACTGACTGAATGAATATGGTTAAAAAAAACGCGACATCAAATCTCCATTATACTTATATAAAGATACTAAAAAGTCCTGTACAATTCAGCCAATTAAATATTTTCTCCCTGTCTTATGGATCTTATCCCCTTGTGCCAAAATAATTAGCATGGCAGAGGGAATGGGAAAAGACTGCTTCAGGTACAACTTTTTAATCTTTGGAAGCCCTCTGCAGGGTGTGATTGGGCAAGACTGTGAGGTGTAGAAAGGGGAAACTGAAACGGATGCTGTCTGAATTTGCAACCTTTGGGTAAACATGAACTTTGAATCTAAATATGATTTACTTGTATTAATAGTATTAAAATAATTTTGAATATTTCAACAAA
>PVIC010006467.1:45000-54195 GCA_004025085.1 Thryonomys swinderianus
CCCATACTATAAGAGTACAGAGAATGACCTCCTACTAGGAGCCACACAGGATGCCCCAGTGCTTGCTCCAGGCTCAGGACAGAAAAACTGTGACAGCAGACAGTCCAGTCACCAAATCAAATGCAGGGACTCTACTGGATATTATAACGACCAAACTACATGTCACCTCATATCAGGAACTTTAAACATAATGGTTTTATAGAAATACAAGTGATATACCATATTATTCACCCATTTAAATTATACAATTTAAAATATGTAGTATAGTCATAGAGTTGTACAACTGTCACCAAAATTTTAGAACATTTTCATTACTTCAAAAAAAAAAATCTTCCTTATTGCTGCTCACTCCCCATTCTCCATCCTTTCACTTCTCAATCTCCTCTTTCAAGCCCAGGTATCTACTAATCTACTTTCTGTCATTATAAACTCACCTTTTTGAGGATATTTTATAAAAGTGTAATCATATAATACGTTGTTCTTAATGACAGGCAAATTTCACTTTTGTATTTTCAATGTTTACCCATACTGTAACACATGTGACTTCATTTCTTCTTACTACTGATTAATATTTTACAGTAAGTGGATATACATGGCTCTTCACCATTTCATTTGCCAGTCTTCAGTTGGTGGACATTCATAAATAATTCAGCTATGGATATTAGTGTGGAATGAAGGGCACACCTAGCAATGGAATTGCTGAATCATTTGGCAATCTGTGTTTAACTTTGAGAAACTTTTGAGTTCTTTCCAAAGTGTCTGCATAATTTATAATTCCTTTAAACAGAGTATCAGAGTTCCTAACTCCTCCCCCCACCAACATGTGTTATTATCTTCACTATGGTCATGTTCATGAGAAATGATATCTTAATGTGGCTTTGATTAGCATTTTTCTAATGACCAATGAGACTGAGAATCTTTCATGTGTTTATCTGATAAACTATTTACTCAGATTTTTTGCTCATTTTTAAATTGAGTTAATCTCTTTTTAAGATTAGGTTGTAGAATTTCCTTATATATGTAATCTACATGCAAGTTTCTTATTAGATACAGAATTTGAAAAAATAATCCTCCCATTGTGTGTATTGTCTTTTCGCTATCTTGATGTTGTCTTTTAAAGCACAAAGGTTTTCAATTTGGGGAAGTTCCATTTATCTACATGTTTCTTTGGTAACTTGTGTCTCAGTGTCATATCCATGAGATTAGTGCTGTATTCAAGTTTACAAAGATTACACTGACATTGTCTGCTAAGATTTTTATGGTTGTCTTTCTATATATCTTTGACTCAATTTTAGTTAATTTTTTACATGGTATGAGATAGGAATTTAACTGCATTCTTTCACATATCCAACGATTATCTAGCTGTCCCAGCACTACTGAATTATTTTGGTATCCTTATTATAATAAGTTGCTTATAGATACGAAAATGTATTTCTAGGATACCAATCTAATTTCATTCATCTGTTTGCCAATTTATATGTTATACCACACTGTCTTGATTATTGTCACTTTGTAATAGGTTTTGAAATTGAGAAGTATGAGTTTTGTAGTTTTGTCCTTTTCAAGATAGTCTTAGGTTTTATGGGTCATTTGACTTTCTATCAGCTTATAGGATCAATCTGTCAATTTCTGCAAAGAAATCATCTGGGATTTTTCTAAGGGGATTCAGTGGACCTGTAGGTCACTTGAGAGTTAGTATCTTAACAATGTTATATTTTCTAATTCATGGGCATGTCTTTCCATTTATTGGTGCTTTCTTTAATTCCTTTCAGCAATGTTTTGTGGTGCTCACAGTATAAGTTTTACAGTTCTCCTGGTAAATTTATTCCTAAGTATTTTATTCTTTTTGAAGCTATTGCAAATAAAATTAGTATTTTTCTTTCATGTTTGGTTTGCTCATTGTTACATTTTTGTATGTTGATCTTATAATTTATTATTTTGCCAAACTTGTTTCTTGGCTCTAGTAGATTTTTAAAAATTTCTTTTATTGTGAAATAGGTACATTTTATATACACATAGTGATCACACTCAACATTGAGAATTTGTACTAGTATATAACGTGACTTAATTCTCGTTTTTTTCCCATGGAGTTTCTAAACACAAATCCATATGAGAGAATCCCATCTGCAAATGGAGATATTTTCATTATTTATTTTCTAATCTGGGTAACTTTCATTTTATTTTCTTGCCCAGCTGTTCTGAGTAGGGGAGAAGTGGCAAGACTAAATATTATTTTAGGTGGAAAGAATCTAGATGTTCAACATCAAATGTGATGTTAGCTAATTTTGGAGTTTTGAAAACTCAATATATAAAGCAGTTTTAAATTAAAGTTAACTGCTACCTGGCACAATAACCTGTCCTACATTGGTTTAATCTCCAGGGACATCAAAAAGAAATTCCATACTTTCTACAATTTTACAAGTACCTGCTGTGGTTTCTGTCATGGTGCTGGCCAGATCTCATCCTTAGAGAGCCAGCATCACCCCTCTAGGCGCATAGAACACCTCTAAGGAGGTTAGTTATAGCCTGTCAAAACTAAAAAGCACAGTTTTCCTTCGTACATTTCATGTTCCAGCAGTACAGATCGGCTGTAATGATGGTAATGATGCTGTAGAGGTCAAATCACAGCATTAACATCTTTCATGCCAACATTGGGAGCATATTCTGTCAGAGTGAGATACACAGGAAACCTAAGATTAAACTAAACAAGCTCAAGGCACAAGAACATTGCCGATCCTGTTGACACTTTTAGAATTTAATTGCTTTGTATGGTATCTGCATATCTCTTGTACCTTTTGCAAAAATAGCTAATTTATAGTAACTAAGACATAGCAAAATAAAATCAAGTATTAGGAAGATTATAAAATCAAATGACATTTTGATAATGAATGGAAAATGAGACACCTCTGAATCAGGCACACAGTAGGTCAAGTATTTTTAATAACAAAGATGAGAATGAGGATCATTTTTTTAACAGTAGTGGTAGCCATACTCACATTAGGGCACATCTTAGGCCAGGGTTCCTTCAAGTACTTTTGGTGGACTAATTTACAAGCAGAGACACCATAATCTCATTTTCCCAGCTACCTAATTCTAACAAAGTGGTCAAGGTGGGCTTCAAGCTGAGATGATCCGAATGCAAACTCCATACCTAACCACCATGCAATATCATACAATTTATGCCTATCCATGTAACTTAACACATCACAGAAAACCACCACAGATCTGATGAGGACATTCTCCCATGAATTTTTCAGTGATTTCTTTTCATTCTTTGGTATTTCTATAATTGACACCAATTATAAGAAGGCTTTTAATGTTCCCTCTTCAAAACTTTTACAAAGCTGTTATCATTCAACAAAGTGAAATTTTCTTCAAAGCAATGAGACAAATTATAAATTTTAAATAACTTTTCTTTTATTCAGGTGGGTCTTTATGTCAGGAACTATGTGGATGCTAAAATATAGGTCATATTACGGTAAGAAGTAAAATTTTTGCTGAGAAGCCTGATATATCTACACCAGTTCCTGTTTTTGTATGTATATCTCTGTATGTTTAACTATGTCTATACTTCTGCAGATATTTACATTTGCCTTAATACCTATTGTATTTGTTTCTATATTTGTGCATGTGTGGTATCAGGAATTGAACTCACGACCTTGTACTTGCAAGACAGGCAATGGCACCACTGAGCTACATTCCCAAGTCTCTATATCTTTTCAGTGTGGACTTGATATTAGATTGACAGAGTTTGGTTCCTCATCAATTACCTACAGTGTGCATGGTTCAGACACGGGTGACACCTGCCTATTCTATTTACCATGTTTTCATTTTCCATGTGGCCTCACGAGCTACCTATGATCTGGATTAAGGTCCTTTACATGTATGGTGAAGTGGAGTTTTTAGATCATGAGTAGTAGATGTTCTAAAAGGGTTACAGGGTCATATATTCAGTTCTCATAGCTAAAAAGCCTGGCTCTGAGCAGATATCAGGAATGTGTGAAGTCGTTGTAGCTGCACAGACTTTTAATTATCATTTCTCTACAACTGTCTTCTACACACGCATGCACATGCAGACAAATTTACCCTGTTTAAATCTATTTGTGATTAAACTAGTTTATTCTTGTCTTCACGAGAAGTAACTCAGGCTGATTAGGTCTTCATTTAGCAAAAACTCTCCACACTTTCAAGACAAGTAGCTGGAGTTCCATGTCACCTTCTAGCTGTGATGTAAGCCACAGTGTCTCAAACAAAAGATTCCATGATTAGTTTTATTAAACGTGTTGAGAATTAGTGTCTTCATGACTGAGTCATTAGCATTTAAAACAATAAAAAGAAAGGACAACTCAAAAGAGGGAGGATGGTTTTGAAGTGGCCAGAGCAAAGCCAACAAGCTTGATGGCCAACACTGAGTGTCCTAGGACTGGCAGTGAGAATGACATGGTGCTCTGTGTGCTCTGACAGGACCCGTAGCTTTTAGAGAGGTGAGAAAAAGAGGAAGCACATCTAACTAAATCATTTGCAAAGACTTTTAAATGGGCAGCGTGTTCAGAGATCACACGGTATTTTTCTTACACTTAGCTGAACAGACAACATGACTAGAGGCTATTTTGGACAGACTCCCAGGAAATGAGGCAAGGATGACAAACAACTCGATCCACAGAGCCGTCTCAGATTCAACGAATCTCCTATCATTCAGTGTTGATCTCTGGTCAGCCCCGGGATGAGGGGTCCTCTACAAAATTAGCTCCCTGGGATTCAGAGCACATTTTTATTCTTATTGTTTTTCCCATGTTGAGTTAACTCCAAACAAATTTTCTTAACCTTCATAGAGAGTTTAGATTCAAAAGCTCTAGTCCTGTTGAGTCTCTGGGTTGTCTCTTGCTCAGAATTATGGCTCATATTTCCAACACACTACATACAGAACCTTCCCAGAACCAAATAACCCTTCTACCTTACCGACCTCCCCATGTCCCTTCCCAAACTCCTCCAACTATACCTTTCCTTTTTCTAAGGCCTTGTTCCAAACTGTCATCTTTCATTAACTCAAACTCTTAAAATACTCTAAGACCAGATTTCTCTGGAGGCTTCAAGATAGTGTGCCTCATTTCAGGGCATCTTTTTTGCAGGTTTATTTCCTAGAATTATTTCTTTATAGAACAAATAAAAATCCAGCTGCTTGGGAAGCTCTGGCAGAAAGATTAAGTTCGAGGTCAGCCTTGTTGTGTTAGAGGCAACACAGTGATACCTTCATCTCAAACAAAATAAAACAAAAGGACATGACTAATTCTACCGTAAGGTAAACCTAGTCATGTCCACCCCTGTGCATTTCTTTTTTTTTTCTACACAAACAAACAGACTGTGCTTCCCACCCTCCTTGAGATTAGGTGTGGCTCTATGCCAATTCAGGGCAGCTGCAAAATGTATTTGCCACTTTCAGTGTGGCCACTAGGACCTTCTAAGCACAACCTCCAAGCGCGACTTCTGCCAGTTGCAGAGTCATCCTCCAAAGCCACAATTCGAAGATGGGAGGGCCCTGGCCAGTCTGAGCCATAAATGGCTGCACGGACCAAGCACACAATTTTCTTTTAAAAGCAAGAACTTAGGTAGCCTTTTTATTACTGGCCAAAAATACATGAAATCTTCAACTTAAAAAGAGGTTTATTTGGGCCAGAGATTTAGCTCAGTGGTTCCCGTGCCTGCCTCGCAAACACAAGGTCCTGAGTTCAATCTCCGGTAACCACATACAATGCTGGGTGTGGTGACTCACGCCCACCAACCATCAATACCACATACCACAGTCCCAGGCTTGGTGGCTCACACCTGTCATCCCAGCACTCGGGAGGCAGAGGCAGGAGGATTGCTGAGTTCAAGGCTTGCCTGGGTTCCATAGTGAGCTCAGGGCCAGCCTGAACTACAAAGCGAGACCCTGTCTCAAAAAAAAAAAAAAAAAAAGAAGTTTATTTGGGCTCATAGCACCAGAGACTTTAGTCCTTGATTTATTGGCTCCAAGGCAGAAATATCATGCTGGCGGAAAGCTGCCATGGCATTTATGACATCTGGGAAGCAAAAGGCAGAGGGAAGCCAGAGAGGAAGAGGCTGAGACAAGATATAGTCCCCAAGGCCCGGATTTCATGACTCACTTCCTTCAGCTAGAACCCACCTCCTGATAGCTTATTCAGCTATGAATTCATCAGTAGGGTTAACGATTAACTGTATTAACAGTTAATTACAACAATCCCTCCCTCCCCACAAAAGAAAAATAAAACAAAATTTTAAAAACTCTAGAAGGCTCTTAATTCAATCAAGTTGATAATCAACATTAATTGGTTCAATGTATGTTATCAAAAATTAAACTATGCCTAGCCAGGCATGGTGGTACAGGTTTATAATTCCAAGAGGATTAAAAATTTGAGTCCAGCCTTGGCAACTTAGTGATTTTATAATACCTTGTCTCAAAATAAAAAAAATTATAAACATTGAGAACATAGCTCAGAGCAAAAGCCCTGGGTTTAATTCCCATTACTGCCTAAATAAATAACTATTCACATGCTTATATCACTGTACATTTAATTCTGATTTCTTATCAAGATAGTGTTTTCCCAGTAAATGTGTGTCCTTCCTGATTAAACCCAAATTTCCTAAACTTTCTCCCTTTCTCATCAGCTTTCTCTGGAGTTACTTTCCTTATCATTCCTACACACAAGTTGTTTAATATTTTTGTGTTTACTGTAGATGTCATACTCACATACCTAGGAATCCTTTTATTTCAGGTTTAAACATCACTGAAGAAGTTTTAACTGTGACTATCTCCCAGAATCTCCCTCTCAAAACTGACCAATAAGGGTCAGGGGTTTAGTTCAGTGGCACCATGCCTGTCTTGCGAGTGTAGAGACCTGAGTTCTATATCCAGTACCAAAAAAGGTCAAAACTGGCCAACACTTTTTTATAACTCTACTCAGCCACGATGATGATTTCTGTTTTCCCTAGAAGCCCACATCTATCATTATACTGTTTGACGTGATGCCTCAGTGCTTCTGTGAAGGGCTTATTCTATCTTCTGAGCCCACTGTGGACAACAATATGTAGTTTAAATATTGTATTAGTTGCCATTTCCCACACATGCTCAGATTGGGGAATTAAATGTTGAGCATATTACAATTTGATAGAAGAGACTCTTCTATCCCATGCAGAGGAAGTGTGGCTGCTGCCACTACTCCCCTATTTAAACCTGGTAGATACACAGGTAGCTTAAAATACATAAATCTTTGCAGAGAAAACAAAGCACCAGTGCTCCTGGATGTATGATTGACTCCTGTCCCAATAAATGCATCAGAAGCAGACAATGCATTTAATACACCGACTTACTGAACATCACAGCCTAGCAACACAGTCCCCATTATTTCTCATCATGATCTCTTGGCTGGCTGGTAGCTGCAGCTCACTGTCACTGCCCAGCACTGAGAGAAGAGACTGGACCAATTTGTTGCCGGCCCCAGAAATTATCACATTTCAAAGTAAAGTTTTACTGTATGCACATCGCTTCCGCATCACCGCAGAGCTGAGAAATTATGTTGGGACATCTTTGACTGGAGACGATTTCTAATCTCAAAATGTTAAAATAGATTCAGAAATTAAATGATGATGAAAGAATATTCTAGAAATTATCTAAGGCCAAACCTGAATTTCGCAGAACATGTTTCACAAAGATGCTTGTGTGATTATAAAAGGAATCAAATCTGTCTTTTCTGCAGCTCAGATACCAAGAGTTGTTGCTCATATTTAACTATTATTATGACTAGCAGACTTAGTGTTAATATCTTTCTATATATGCAATCTGTCTTATTTTTCATAATATTATATAGATTTTATATGTAAAGTCTATCAAAGTTTACTTTAGTTATTTTACACTCTAAAACAGAAATGTTTCTCAATTGAATTTATGTGAAAATATTTTGGAAGGTTGTCCAAATTCTTAAACATTAAAAAATAAGATATTAAGGAAATTGGTAGCTATGCGGCATTTTGAAACAGTAAGTCTCCAAAATATCACCATTTGTGGAGAAGGAAATGTTGACCAAACTGATCACTCCTATCAGGTCAATAATGTTAAAAGTTCAACGTTTCAAAAACTCATGATCTAAGAGACACAAATGAAATGGTAACACCTGCTGAACTCCCAATGGAAAATATTTTTAAAACTTTTGTTAGACTTCATTTTTACAGAAGTTTTAAGTTTACTGCAACACTGAGTGGAAAATACAGAGTTTCTATTTACCTGCACCCCTATATGTGCAGTCTCTACCACGACAGTGCCCCCCTCCAGAGTGGCACCTTCTTACCCCAAAGAGTCCACATGAGCCATCATTTTCACCTGAGGTCCATATACTGCATTAAGCTTACACATGGTGCCATACATTCTCTTACATTAGACGAATGTGCAATGCTGTGTGTACATTATACTGTCACACACTAGTTCCACTGCCCTAAAACTTCCTGTGCTCCTCTTATTATTCCCTCACTCCTTCGTTCCTCTGACAACCACTAGGCTTTGTACTGTTGCCCTAGTTTTGCCTTTTCTAGTATGTTATAGTGATGACATCATACAGTTTAGTCTTCTCAGCTTAGTCGCCATCACTTAATGGACTTTCTCCATGTCTTCTCATAGCTTAGTAGTGCATTTCCTCTTTAGCACTGACCAATATTCCAATGTTTAGATGTACCACAATTTACTGATGCATTTACTTACTGAAGAGTATCTTGGCTGCTTCCAAGTTTTAATAATTACACATGTATGTGTTATAAATATTTCTGTGCACGTTTTGCATAGAAATATACTTTTGGCTTCTTGGGTAAATTTCAAGAATGATTGTTGGGTCATATGGTAAGAATCTGTTTAGTTCTGTAAGAACTTTTCTAATATAGTTCTATCATGGTGCATTCATAAGAGCAATGATTTCATATTGCTAGAAATCTTCCTAGTATTTGGTATTGTAAGTGTTTTAGATAATTAGAATTTTTAATTGCTAACATTTTTCATTGTTTATAAGTAAAGAGCATGACTTCAAGCTAACAGGGTTAAATGTGCAGATGGATACATTTCATTTTATGAACTATTACATTGTTATCAAAATAATAGTATGGAGCTAATGTTACTACATAATACCTCAATATATTAAAAGGAACCTTTATGAG
>PVIC010006468.1:0-54133 GCA_004025085.1 Thryonomys swinderianus
CTGCTCTGCGGCTGTGGCGATGGCCAGACCCGGGACAGACACTAGGGAGGGCGCGGGGGGACAGGAGCTCTGTGCCCTGCCAGAAAGAGCACGCGGGGAGCACGTGGGAAGGCGGTTTGGCCTAAAGAACTAAAGACCCTCGAAACCTAGGCAGTCACGCTCTTGGGTGCTCCCACAGAGGAGCTTAGAACAAGCCCCCCAGACGTGCGCACACGGATGCTCGCAGCAACCCTGCTCCTAGTGCCAGAACTGGAAAGCGACCAACGTGTCCTTTGTTGGGCTCAGGAGTAAAAAAAACATGGCACATTCAGATGACAGCATATTCTGCAGTATTTTAAAAGGTGAGCCGTCCAGCCATTTGGAAAGAAAATGGAGAAATTTGAATTGCGTATCACTAAGTGGAAGGAGCCAGTCGGAAAGGTGCTCACACATCACTGAGCATTTGTCCAAATGCACGGCGTGTGCGTCACTAGATGGAATCCAGCGTGAGTACAGACTCGGGGTGACCCTGCCCATCCTCGGGGACGGTGCTCACGGTACCGCTCTGTCAGAGGGTGCTGGGGACGGGAAATGCTGTGCCTGTGGGATGGCAAAAGCTTATCTGGAAAGTAAAGTCCATTTTAGAAACCAGGAGAATATTTGAAGAGTTGTTTTTCCCCCCCCAGATAGAGAGACACCAAACAAACACGAGAGAAGGTACCAGCATTATTAGTCACCAGAGAAACGTAAATTAAGGCCACAGCGAAATACCACACCCAGGGGTCCAGGTGGCTGAAATGAAGGGGGGCTGTAAGGATGGGGCGGTGGACCTCTGTGCTGCTGGTGGGAATAAAACACTCTGGGAGACACTGGCAGCTCCTTGTAGAAGTGAATGTACACTTACCACGCAGCCCAACAATCTGACTCCGAAGTATTTCTCCAAATCGAAAGTGAACCTACGTCTACATAAAAACCTGCAAGAAAACGTGTCCTGCAGCTTTGTGCCCCAATTCGCCCCAAACGGGAAACCACCCAGTGTCTCTCAGCTGTGGGAAAGAAACAAACCGTGGCACATCCACAAACTGGAATACTACTCATTAATAAAAAGGGAACATATGAGCTTCTCATCCATAACGACATTCACGAATCTCAAGGTCATGAATGCCAAGGCCAATAAGGCGGATACAAAGGCCAAGTTCTGCAGGATTCCCTTCGTGCCGCGTTCCTGCAGAACTGTGGGCCTCGTGACACAGCAGAGACTGGCAACGGGTGGCCAGGGAGGAGCAGGTGGGTGTCACATGACACAGGAGTGCGTGTGCATATGATGCAGTCCTTGCACACACTGAGTGTACACACTGGTCACACAGCTGAGGACCTTTGCCAGCACTCTGAGAACCACGCACTAAGGAGGATGGGTTCTATTTACATAATTATACCTTAATGTGAGAAGGAGGAGGAAATTAAGCCATTATTTTTTAAATCTATAGGAAGATCCAAAAATCATCTCTAATGAAAGAGTCTCCTTCCAGAAAACAAAAAGGAACCCAGAAATTCCTTGAACTTTATGGCCTTTCATTTCTAATATTCGAGTTAATGTTGTAGAAAAGCAGTCATTTGTACAGAGATCACAACATGCTCATAGGATATAGAATTTAAATTTTTATCAGGCAGAGATATGCTAAAATTCAGTTGGCCCCCGCTCAGTGCACACACGGCGATAGACCCTGGTGCTGAGCATGGTTAATTGCAGAAATGGGAGCGAGCCAGTCCCTAGGGCCAACTTTCTCCTCCTTGTTTTCTAAGTTTTCCTCCCCAAACTTTCGGTTAGAAAGCAACACAGTGTTGACATTTCTTCTCCTCTTTCCACCTCTCCCCCCAAAAAGTTCACAATTCAGTCAATCAAGCGCTGTACACGGCAGCAAACTCTGAGCTGACTGATTTTTTTCCTCTGAAACTGACAGAATCAATGGTTATTTATTTATTTACCTGCTAATAATTTATACCCTGTCTCCTTCCAAAAAGGATGTGAGCACCTCCCTGGATGTCTTGGCATCGCCTCCAACAAGCATAAGCATCTCGGGGAGGAAAATAACCACTGGAGAAGTGGTCTCTGGTTTCCTTCCAGAACCCACAGTCACACGGAGAAGCTTAATGAGCCCATTACTGCAGAGTATGAATAATGGAGACCCCAGCGGCTCTGGGTTTAAGTGGGGTGCTAGGCACACGGCTCCCTCTGCACAGCTGCCTGTGCGGGGCCAAGGGGACCTGCTGGCTAATTGACTCTCTGGTGGGGGGCTCTCTTCCCGGAGTAGGTCCGTTAGACTAAGCAGTTCTTAGCAGCCAGCCCACGGCAATCAGGCCCACCTGTTCACAGGCAGAATTTCAGCAGTGGGTACGGTGGACATCGGGACTCCCCGGACCAATAGAGGCTTCGGAGAGGGTATGTAGTTTGCCCAGGATCACAGAGCCAGTTTCTGAAGTCACATTCTGACCTTTAATCCGGGCTTTCTAGAATCCAGAGCCTGTCTTTCTGCCCTCTCTCGTCTGCCTTTGCAGCTTTGAGCCCACCCTACCTGGCTGGTCCTGGTTGTCTTTGGTAACGACCGAGAGCATTAATATAATGTTGGTGTCTTTTGTTCTGTCTTGAACAGTGCTTCCAAAAATATTCATAATGGGTGAATATTTGGTTAGGATGAGCACAGCTACAAGTAACAAGTTCAATTCCAGCTGGCTCCAGCAGGGGGGCAGGCCCGAGGGGCAGAGCAGCAGAGAGCCAGAGGCAGGGAAGTTTCCAGGGCTATGTGTGCAGTCAGCGCAGCCCTTCACCACCTGTGGGACTCTTCCTTCCCCAGGGCAGCTCAGAGCTGCAGCGAAGCAGTTGAAAAGATAACCTTTCCTAAGCCCTGCTGCCACTGCCCAGACCTGGCAGACCGGGTGGCATATGCTGGGTCACATGCCCATCACAAGCCACTCGCTGCAAGGGCCAAGAGACAACCATGGTGGCATGGGAGACACCTGGGAGATGTCTGCTATGTTCCTTCCTGGACACCCATGAAAACTGCCCAGAGGACTCGCTGCAGGCCCTGAAACATGACAGCGCTATAGGAAGAGGTATGAGTTCCCAGGTGACTTTATAAAAGTCCTGTGTCTGGGCGACTTTCTTGTCACTACGACAGAACACCCAACACCTGATCATTTAAAAGCTCTATTTTGGCTCATTGTTGGAAATGGCGTGGCAGAGGGGTGTGGGGAAGGAGAAGCTGCTCACCTCAGGATGGACAGGAAACGGAAAAGGAAGGAAGAAAACAGAGAAACATGAACCTCCCCAGGCTACGCCCCCAGGGACCCACCTCTTCCAACCAGACCCGCCCCCTAAAGGGCAATCCGCTCCACATTCCCGATCCATTCACTTTCCAGAAGTCCTGCCTATGTGCTGGTGAAGCCCTTAGGGAGACATCTAGATACAGAGCCCAGCAGGACGGCGCCCCGCATCACTGATGTGCTTGTTCCGCTCCCTGGACTTTAGGGTTCTGGGTGCTGCACCTCGCTCTGATTACCCTCAGTGAATCCAGCCGGTTTCGACAAATCACCTTGGGTCGAGCTGCCGCTGGGGAGTCAGCTGTCATGACCACTGTGCGTGTAGCAGGGTTAAGCTTCACACACGGTAGAGAGGGGTGAAGGCCGTGGGGCAGAGAGAAGGTGCTCGTGAGCTACTTTGAATTCCTGTTTCCGGAGCAGTGGACAGCCGTGTACGACCCCATTAGCCTTTGCGTGACCTCGGGCAAGTCATCCTCAAGCTCCGGGTCCTAGTGTCCCCAGGAGAACAGGACATCTAAACTCTCCAGGCTCTGACACCCGGGGACCAGGGCTTCGAGGGCCTCCTCTACTGGAGGTGGGTTTGGGGGCCACACTGTGTGACTCGGGAAGAGCCCTCCCGACAGCCACTAGCACTGCACATGCGCACACGGCCCCAGGCTGGCCGGGGAGTGACCTGCAGCCTACAGTGACTCAGCTCGGCCGCTCCAGCTCCGAGACTGCATCCGGGTCAGCTTACGGCCTCTGCAGACAAGGCTGCCCCATGGCTACAAAGGGGCAGGAAGCGAGGGAGCCCCACACACCTGCTCTCTGAGGACCCGGTCAGTGCTGCCGAGGATGGAGGAGGCACAGGAAAGAGCAGGCCACTGTGCCCAGCTTCCCTGTGCCCCGTGGGCATTGCCGCTCACAGCGACTAGGGCCAGCAGCTTCCCTGCCCAGCTTCTGGCCGAGAGTGGCCTCTACCCTGGTGGTGCTCCCTGGAGAGGGTGCCTGAGTGGACCCCAAATGTGAGTGGGGCTGATGCTTGGGGCACGACATGTGGATAAGTGGAGCCACTTCCTCCTCTTCCTGCCCCGCTCAGGGGCTCTCTGAACACGGGTACAACGGTTCCTGCACTTAATTCATCCACAAGTCCAGCTGCAACCGAACTGTGAGCGTACGTGCTGCGGGAAGAGCTAAGTCCCCTGCACTTGCCCTGCGCTTCTTCCTCCCACGGGCGGGTCTGTGGAAACAGGACATCTGTGTGCTTGAAGAGCCTGTGTCACTGTCACAGTGCTCAATGGGCCGCAGCTGGGCGCTGCCTGACCCCAAGCCGGGTGCAGGAGACCCCGCGGATGGCACATGCCAGCCCAACCTCCTGAGTGTTGCTGACCAAGCCAGACTGTGTTCTGTTCAGACCTCGTTTGAAAAAAAAAAATGGTTCAAGGGAAAAAGTGATTTGACAACTGTAGAAAATAATATTGTTTCCTTTAAAAATTAAAAACTAGCATATGTGTTTATATACTCAGAAGATATTGGGGGCCAGAGATTTAGCTCACTGGCTGCAGCACCTGCCTAGCAAGTGCAAATTCCCTGGTTCAATCCCCGGTAACCACATACAACAGTACCAGGCGTGGTGACTCTCACCCAGCAGCAATCAGTACCACATACCACAGTGCCGGGCGTGGTGGCTCACGCCTTGTGATCCCAGCACTCAGGAGGCAGAGGCAGGAGGGTTGCTGAGTTCCAGACTTGCCTGGGCTACATAGTGAGCTCAGGGCCGGCCTGAAGTACAAAGCGAGACCCTGTCTCAAAAAAAAAAAAAAAAAAAAAGCAAAGCTTATATAGGGTGTGGGGATCAGGGGAATGGGAAAAAATGAGAAGTCATGTCATGCACTGGTACAGATTCTCAGTGTCAACTGTGATCATAACATGTATGGAAAATGTGCCAATAAAATCAATTTAAGAAAAAAAAACAAAAGGAAACCCTGCGATGCACAACCACGCAGATGAGCCTTAAAGCCACTGTGCTAAGAGAATCGATCATAAGAGACCAGCCCTGTACACCCACTCGCGGAGGGTCTGAAAGGCTCGAGCACACGAGTGAGACTCCAGGGACGGCTGGGCGGGGCCGCCCGTCGTGGGGATGGAACACGAGGCCACGCGGGGCGGTCCTGGGACCTGCGGGACAAGACGTGCTCCGGGGACAGCAACGCCGTGGCCGCCAAGAACTCACTCCGAGGGCAGATCCGTATTAAGTGTTCTTGTGATAACAGAGCAAAACTCGCAGCGGAAGAACTGCTGGGTAGACGGTGCAGCGATCTCGCCTGTGTCTACAGGCCCTGAAAGGTTAAGGAACCGAAATAAAAGCCTAACTACGGCCTGGGAGCGGGGGGCAGAAAAGCCCGAGTCGTGGATCAGTCTGGGGTGTGCTCGTCCTCCTCCCAGAGCGCCGCTGAGAACGCGGGTCTGTTTCTTCGGCTCGAGGGGCCCCCCGCACCCCCACGCCACGCACCGCCTGTATCTGAGAAATATCTGCTGCCGGGAGATAACGGAGCATCCAAACTAATAACCCCAAGTTGCAGGGAGCTCAGAACTGGGACCAGGGCCCCGGCAGAGAAGAGCGTCCACCGAGCTGGGCGCCGGGCGCCTCTTCCCTTTCCTCATTCCCAATCCCGCCGTATCCATGATGTCATGTGAATTCTGGGCTAATGGGACGTGACACAGTATCACCCAACCCAAGGTGTCAGTGTGACATCGGCAAATGCGAAAGGGTTCATTATCACCGAGCGTGTCAGTGAGCACACGGAAGTCCTTTCCTCCCGCCCCAGAGCTCGGCTCCACTCGGGGAGCCGGATCTGAAGCTAACGGTGGCTGGAAATGAGGGAGCCCGTTCACACCCTCTTCCTGGGCACCTTCCTTTACAGATGGCGCTCCAGTCTGGCCACGGAGTTCAGGACGCTCAGAGCCAGATAATTACATTTCGACCCTCGGTCACCATCCCTGCCGGTGACCACACATGGACCCAGCGCCATCTGTTTGCACCTGTCACCAGCCAGACCCTGTCATCTCATTTGCCACCTGAGCTAAAATTATAGCACGTGGCATTTTTCCAAGAAAACAGTTTATTTAATATCGTAGGGGCTTCCGGAAAACCACTGATTTTTGTCAGTGAAGGGTTATATGTCTGGACTAGTTAGTCAGTGGTAGAAAATCACATTACCACTTTCCAATACTCTAAAGGGTTTTTTCTTACAAACATAAGCTGCAGGCCGGGTTGGTACCATCTCGTGGATGGGAAAGTTGAGGCCCAGGAAAAGATGGGCCTTAGCAAGATGGCACAGCCACAGGCACCTGAGCCTGGGGCAGGTGGGTGCCCTCTCTCTTGCTCAGGGCTCTGTCCTTGGCCCTCCCCCTTTTGTGAGCCAGATGCCCTCTGCCCAGCGGCCACTGGGAGCAGTAGAAAGTCTGAACTACTCTAAAAAGTCTAAAACTACTCTAAAAAGTCTAAAAAGCAGTAGAAAGTCTGAACTACTCAGCCTGAACATCTCTAAACCCCCGTTCACACTACCTAACTTCAAAACCTCAAACTTTTTGAATTCTGTTGTGACACAGTCTGTCCAACGGTCTAGTACGTATAAACTTTCTTACTTGCACAAAATTACTAAAAATATCGGATGAAATTACCTTCTGGCTGTGCGTGAGAGATACACAAAGCATGAATGGATTTGCCGCTTGCATTTAGGCCCCATCTCCAGATCTTGCGTAAACGCCTACATTCCTAAATCCAAAATTACCTGAAATCCGAAACACTTCTGGCCCAAGGCTTTCAGGTAAGGGCTCCTCAACCCGCAATGCGATATTTTCCTGGCTTGGTTTCAGGGCGTTACGTTGGGCAAAGCAACACGGAGACCAAATAAGAGAGAATTCCTCCAGAATTTACTCCCACATTCCCGCAGGCCCTGGAGGCGATCGCAGCCCCAGGACTCCCGGGCCCTGCGGGCATTTAGATGCCACTGGCCCATCAGTCACCCTGATGTCCCCAGAGGCTCCGGTCACCATCACAGATCCCAGATTGCTGAATTTTAGTTTTATAGAAAAGCAATCTGGAGATGTCGGCAGTGACGGAAGTGTTTTGAAATCGATACATGCCTATTAATTGTCAGAGGAGGTTTCTCTGAGCGACTCGCAGGGCGTCTGCTCCCCTCCAGACCGACTGGAGCAGCGCGTCATTCTGTGCAGAAAGCGGGCGGCCTGGCCAAGGCCCAGAACACCACGGAGCCGAGAGGGGGAGGGGAGGGAGAGAAGGAAAGAAGAGGGAGCAGGAAGGAAGGAGCGGGAAGGAGAGAAAGAAAAGAGGAAAGGAGGGTGGGAAGGAGGGAAGAGAGAACAGAAATTACGAGACAGAGAGAAGACAAGTCACCTCCAGAATACACTACCGCTTACGTCCCGCCAGGCTCTGGACTCCGTCTTCCTGCACCAACACACACGGTTTAGTCTCCGCGACTGCTGTGCAGGCCGCTTGTAACTCCGCACACATTTCGAACGGTCCAAGGAGGGCCAGAGGGAGGCAGGGCCGGCCGAGTGCCTTCAGCTGTAAAGGTCCCCGGGGGTCCCTCGCTGTCCATGTGGCCCGTGGTCATCCTAAAGGGCCCTTCTGTTTCCACCATTTCTGGGATTTAATTTACAGTTAAAAACCACTGCTCTGGAATTATCCAGAAACCAGCTGTGCCGAGCCGTCGGTTTCTGAACAGCCACATCTGCTGGGGGCAGCTGTGACCCCCGTGGCAAGGGGTGCTGAGCTCCTGGTCTCGCGGCTGTGGCCTCCAGGAGCCACCCGAAGCCACGGGGTGGACGGGGAAGGGGAAGGGCTGCTGTCGCTCCGGGCGGGGCTGCCCTCGAAGCTCCCGCAGGTCTGCACTTGAGCTTTTGTTTGGTCGCAAAGACACCGTCGGGCCAGGGCTCACCTCCGTCCTGTGCGCTCACATGTGGAGCTCCCAGCCGCTGCTGCGCTGAGCACCCAGGGAGGAGGGCGGGAGGAGGGCGGGACCCACCGCGGGACCCACCCCCACCCCCACCCCCACCCCCACCCCGCAGGCCAGGACCTTGCGCTTGCAGGGCGCAGCCAGAGCCCTGGAGAGGGGACGGGGTCCCGCGCAGGTGGAGGGGCTTCTGATACCTTTGGCCGGGGGCCTTCGTCCTTTCTGGGGCCACAAAGTGGACACTGATTCTCACAGGCATCTGGGGCTCCAAGTTCAGAGTCAGCAGGACACACGCCCTTGGCACACTCCGTGAGAAGTGCCCCTCTTCTTCCACCCCGGGGGACCCACAGTTTCCTGAGCTTGTGGCTGCTCTACCCAGCCTGATCCTGACTTCCGGTGATTGTCTCCTCCTTGTTTCCTCTCTGACGAGGACCAACCAGGCTTTGATTTTGGACCCAGTCCAAGTCTACGATGAGCCCCTCCCCAGCCCCTTCATGAATGAAGCCAGCAATGACCTCTTTCCAAGCAAGGTTCTGTGAGAAGATTCCATAAAGGGCAGAATCAGGGCAGGGGACAGTGTCCCCACTGCACACCCCAGGACAGTTCTTTGTGACCTTAACTTAGTGAAAGCAGTTTAGGGCTTGGAGAGCTCTCACGAATGCCCAGGAAATCCCCCAGCGTAACAGTCGCCATGACAACCAAAATGGTTATCCAGGGCCCACACCAGCCGCATGTCACCGCTGGCCCTCGGAGGGAGGCAGAGAGAGGCCCAGGCCTGTGCAGATGTCCAGTGCCAACCCTTTCCACACAAACGCAGCACAGGAGCCCCGGATGAATCTGGGTGTCCTCACCAAGCACCACCCGGAAACTTTCCACAGGAAAGACTCCACCAGGCCTCAAACCAGATCCAACCACACATTCATCTCTATTCTGTACCGTGAACCTTTCCTTCTCAGGTTGTTTGCTTTGCGCAGCACCAACTGATTTCTGATAAATTCTCAAAATTCGCAGCCTCCATCGAGGTGAGGAGGAAAACCCAGCAGGTGGAGAGGCGGGAAGGACGCCACAGGCAGCAGATTCTCCGAACTCGATGGATCCCAAAGGAATGAGCCCTGATGTGCCCGTTCACAAAGCGGGCACCTGCTTCTCCACCAGGGTCTCCTGCCTTTGGGTCCGAGAAGCCTGCGGTACCTCTCGGATGGGAGCAGCGCACAGCCCTCCTCCCTGAACCCAGAATTAAATCCCCCCAAATTGGAACAAACCACCCAGCCGGTGCCTGTGCCCTCTCTCTCACAGGAGTCTTTTATATGGAAAGACGTGACCCTCGCTGCCAGCCACCTGGGCCATTCCCGGCCAGAGTCTGCAAAAAGCCCCTGCCTCCTATGACTGCTATCAGTTCCTCTCAGGGATGATACAGGTTTTAAGTCCAATATTCTGTTCCCAAGTAAGCTTCAGGAGGAAGAAAAATCCTACTGCAACATTCATATCCAATTGATAAAAATTTCGCGGAAATATATATATATATACACACATACACACACGTGTGGGTGCATATGTGTGTACAGATCTATACATACATATTTGGGGGAGTAACTCTAAATCCTCCACACCACACACCAATGTCACATTTTAATGTAATATCATGTCCAATGCATATTCATGACTTAGAATCTTGGCAATGGCACAAGAAAAGTGGGATGGAGTGTGTTTGGTGGAGTGAGTCACGTTTCCAGGCCAGCGGATTTTTTGATTAAAGTCCCTTATCCGTTTTATCATGCATATCCACTCTCTGATTAAAGTGATCTGGGGCTGACGCTCACAATGTCAGTATGCGCTGAGACCCTTCACACAAAACATGGCTGGAATTTATATCCTTAAAAAAAAAAACAAAAAAAAAAAAACAAGAGAGCCTGTACCGGCAATGTTACTGAAATAGGGCCACGGTGGTGGAAATCCAAGACTCGGGCGAAGGCCCCGTGTTGCTGGTTCTGAGTTCCAAGGGGTCAAAACCAGCATACCAATCAGATTCCAACTTCAGATGCTAAATTTTATGTCTTTCTTTTTTAAGTTGATTTTTTTTCTGATCTGTTGAGCTTCATATCAAATGTTTTGACATGGGAAAATAATGACCAGAAACTCCCAACGCACCTAAATAATACATTTCTCCAGACACGATGTCCCACTTTGGGAAGCACCTTGTCCCTGTGCCTAACTGCCCAACAGCGGGGCCTGGAGCCACCAGGACCACCGAGATGCCCAGCCCGCCCCAGCTGGTTCTGCCGTCAGAGCCAAGGACTCCTGGGGTCAGAGCCCCAAAGGGCTGGTGACCCTCTCAGAGACACTGGCAAGCAGAGAGAAAGCACAGACCACGCAGCTGGTCACCTACAGTCAAAGCCTTGGTCACGTGACAGGGGAGGCTGGTGGCTTTGACAAATCCTTGTATCTGTCCAAGTCGCCACGGCCACTTCTGGAGCAGAGAGGTTCTGACAGTACCTACCTTGCAGGCCTGCTGCACAGCTCAGATGAAATCACATCTGGGGGCCCGGAGATTTAGCTCAGTGGGTCCAGCACCTGGCTAGCAAGCGTAAGGTTCCTGGTTCAATCCCCAGTAACCACATACAACAATACCAGGTGTGGTGACTCACGCCCACTGCGATCAGTACCACGTACCACAGTGCTAGGCCTGGTGGCTCATGCCTGTAATCCCAGCACTTGGGAGGCAGAGGCAGGAGGATTGCTAAGTTCCAGGTTTGCCTGGGCTACATAGTGAACTCAGGGTCAGCCTGAACTACAAAGTGAGACCCTGTTTAAAAAAAAAAAAAAAAAAAACCATAAATCATATCTGGGAACTCCATCTTACCTACAAGGACAGGCGTTCTAAATGCAGGGCCCTGTTTTTTATGACCCTGAGTAAAGCTGTGATCACTTTCTGCTCTGAACAAGACCACTGTCTTCCTGTCGTTTCAAGAAATCACACTTCTGTGTTGGAAACTGCAGGCTTCCCAGAATTCATTCTTCTGGTCCCCTAAACATGACCCCATAAAGCCAGGAGGTCTCCTGTAACTTCGACTTCAAGCCCAAGTCTGTGCGATGCGACCTGCCCTGCACACGCCGCGGAGGCCCCGTGGCTCCCAGGAGGGCGGGGCTACCTGCTTAGCACCTCCCCTGCCAGACGGAAGCCAAGCCTGGGACCCAGGGCCCCTGTTCACTGTCGTGTGAACATCTGGTTGAATGAGCGATTGAATCTGCACCCATGAGCCGGTTGTCACGACCGTGCCAGACCCTGTGCCAGCCCTTCCCACTCTCAGGTTACCCAGGCTGGGAGCTGGCATGAGTAAGTCCTCTCTGCAGACAGGCAAAGGAGGCTCTGAGTGGCAGCCACTTGCACACGCTCACCCAGCCAGAAAGGGGCAGCGAAGACGCAAGGACTCCGCGTAGCCTGAGCTGAACTGATCAGTGGCCCCCGAGGGAGTTAGGCGCCTCTAATCTGTGTGCGAATGAGTGAGTGACGTAGCTGGAGCAATAGTACCTGAGGATGTCACAGAGAAGTTTAAAAAGAAAAAAGGAGGATGGACAGGTAGAAGAACCGTCACTGAATGACTGACAGACAGATGCAAGGACTTGCGGGGCTGACCTAGGAGCTCACCCAGCCTCCTCCCAGGTGCCTCTGCGATGGTCCGCTCAGGTCTTCCCGGGGTTCTCTGGGTGCAAACAGTATTTGAGAAATTCCTGTGCAGATTCGAGTTCACATCTCGTCCGTTCAGTGGCCTGTGACCGTCACGGGGGACATGGGTGAGCAACCTGGGTCCTCACCCCACGCTGGCTAGGAGGACAGGGCCCCTCTAGTGCCCGCCTGTCTCCTGTCCAGGATGCACCCACGGGTCTGGAGCGGAGGTGTCGTTCCCCCCTCTGAACTACGGGCGGGAGGACAGGAGGCCCCTGTGAGGCCCAGGCCGCTCTCCCGGCGCGGCGCTTCCTGCGTGAGTGTCCCTGGCCGCCCGCTGTGTGGTCTCAGAAGGCTTCGTTCGCTCTCTGAGGGGCCTGGAGAGAGGAGAGGCATCCCCGAGTCCAGTCGCCCGAGTTGAGACCACGCGGGGGCCCTGGGTTAGTCTGAGCAAGCCTGCCATTTTCAAGACTCACCCCGGAACTGGCCACCCGGCCAGCCCTGGAGCTACAGGGCACAGACCGGCCCCTAAGCAAACGAGGGGCCGAAACCGCGGGGTCTGCTCTCCCGCTGAGCAGGGCTGGTGCCGTCCTCCTTCCGGAGACACGCAAGCAGCCCTGCTGTGTGCTCGGTGAGGGAGGCTCCTCCTCCCCACGCCGGCAGGCCCCCCGTCCCGGGGCCCAGCCGCGAACCCCGGCAGCTGGGTCCGTCAGTCTGTGCGCTCGAGGGACCCGTCCGGGGAAACTGCGGCCGGAAGACGGAGCCCGTCCCCAGCCTAAGGGCCTTCAGCGCCCAGCGACCCCTTCCTCCCCGCAGGCCCCTTTTCCGTGGCCATGGATGAGTCCACTGCAAGGGAGGAAGGGGAGGGAAGAGGAGGACAGCAGAGGACTGTGCCGGAAGTTAAAATGGGGCGAAATCACGCACTTGCAGCCGGAGAGCGGACAGACAGAGCGGGTCCGGAAGTGTCCCTGGAGGGGCCCAAGCACTTGTCCCAGCACCCGAGCAGAGACGGGGCAACCGGAGAGGCAGGGCTGGAGGGCGCGCTGGTAGTCGATGGCTCGTCCTTTACAGACACGCATTTAGTTGCAGTATTTGGAAACTGTGCTGATATTTTAATCCTTTTCTAATTTGATCTTTTCTCTTTCCCACACCCACTCAGAAGCCCACTGAGATCTACCTGTCCTCTGCATCCTCCAACTTTAACCTTGGCTTTAACGGCGTCCTTCTGAAGGGCGGAAAGATGGGGTGGGTGAGCAAGGGCGGAGGGGGGCGAAGGCAGCTGCCAGGGAAGGAGGAAGGGCTTCAAGCCCCGCCCAAGGCCCAGGGGCTCAAAGGAGCCCCGCCCAGTCCCCAGCGCTGGTGTGCTCCGTGCGCGCCTTGCCTGCTTCCCCTCGGAACCCCCTTATCTGGCCTCCTTCCTGTCCCTGCCGGCTGAAAACTTTATCCACAGCTACATCAAGCCTCCAGGGGAGGATGGCCGCACTCACGAGCTCCAGGAACATCTCCGTCTAGACCAGTCCCTTCAGCAGTCAGCGCGGCTGCTGGTCCTGCTGCCAGAGGAAACAGCAAACGGAGATGTCAGGCTGAAAGATGAACTGACAGGTGCCTTCCACGTCCAGGTGAGAAAGCCGAGCGAGGGTGGAGGAAACTGAGTCACGCCGATTCCTCTGGATGGCCTAGGCTCCTCCTTTTTATATAGGCCCCACGACTTTGGTGAAGGCCACAGGACATCAAGCCGTGCCAGGTCCACTCATCAGCCCTAAGGCCTCTCTGCGCCCACATCTCACCTCCCCCAAGATGCCTCTCAGGGTGGTCTGCTCCGAGGTCCTCCCAGGGTTCTCTGGGTTCAAGCAGTATTTGAGAAATTCCTGTGCAGATTCGAGTTCACATCTCACTCAGAAGCCGCGGGAGCTGACGTTCTCCCCAGAGGCGCGCTGTGTCGCCGCTGATGTGATTTTGATGGCAAGAAGTCAGGAGTCCTGACAGCTGTGTGGGTGCCTAGAAATCCTCCCAGATCTACCTCATCATGTGCAGGCGATGCGTCTTCTTTCCCTCGCTCGTTCACTAGGAAGGACTAAGACTTGTCACTGTGCTCAAAGGACCACGAAGGGGCACGGCAGAGGCACGCTGCAGAGGAAGACCGCGCGGGTGGGGAGAGACAGGGATGGGGGCAAAACTGGTGTCACTCAACTAACAGATACGGGCACGATTCAGCCCTATGGGATTTAGGACGTGGCTCCTTCCCTTTGTACTGACCACGCTATGACACCCACCTGGTCACCTGGATTCCTGCTAAAGACCAGGAGCGGCTCTGGCTACACAACAGACCGCTTTAGTGCCTTTGTGGCATCGTATCTTGCCCCAAGCAACCCTGTGGGAATCCCTCCTCAAGCCCCCGGGGGCCAGGCACATCATGTGGATTCGTTCATTCACAGCCCTACTGCTGTGCGCAGTACCAAAACCTGCCAGTGGCGAGGGGTCCAACGCTTGGCTTTTGCCCTTGGATGCTGAGTGTCCAGGGCCAAGCGTGACCAGCTAGTCTGTGAGCTCCATTCCATCTGCCACTTGTCTTCCCATGGCGATCTGAGAATGGTCTTCCATTTGAAATGGCTGAAGACATCACAGGATAACATTTCAAGCCTCATGAAAAGGATGGGAAACTCGGACTGCAATGGCTACAAATAAAGTTTTATTAGGACACAGCCACAGCCATGTACTTACATCTTGTCTGAGGTTGTTTTCCAGCTGGGGTAGAGTTACAGAGCTGGGATACAGGCCCCTGTGGCTCATGGAGCATAAAATATTTATCCTCTGATCTTTAAAAAAAAAAAAAGTTGGGCTGGTGAAAGCAGTGATTGAGAAAGGGGAAAATAGGCTGGTCATGGTGACGCACTGCCATAATCCCAGCACTCTGGGAGGCTGAGGCAGGAAGACCACAAGTCTGAGCCCAGCCTGAGTAATTAAGTGGCTTGGTGAAACCCTGTCTCCTAATAAAAAATAAGTAAATTGAAAGGGCTGGGAATGTAGCTAAGTGTGAAGGCCCCGGATTCAGGGCCCAGAGTCACACGCGCGTACACAGAGGTAAGAAACCAGCCACAGGCCTCGTAGAGCCATCAAGTCATTGAACTGTCATCTCCAAACAGTGTGGCTGGAGGTACTTTTCCCACTTGAAAAAGGAAGAGACAAAAGCTCGCAAAAACCAGCAACTTGGGACGGTTGATTTTGAGTTCTGACTCCCTGGGCTGCGGTTCTGATACGTCCTTGAGTCTGGCTGTTGCTCCAAAGTCATGTTAAGGCAATTTACATTTAAGTCAGTGGACTCTGGGTAAAGCAGATGACTCTCCAAAATATGCTGGGCCTCACCCAATCAACGGAAAGCTTTAAGGGGAAAAGACTGAGATCCGACAGGGAGCAGAGAATCCCCATCGATCTCTGGACTCCAGCGGGGGTACTGGCTCCTTCCTGGGTTTCTAGCCTGCCGGGTTTCCTTGCAAGGTGGGGATTTGCCAGGTCCTACGGGCATGAGCCAGTGTCTTAAAGTAGATCCCACCTCTTAGAATTCTGTACGGAGATGAAGATGGAGAAGGAGACGGAGACGGAAAAGGGAACGGAGAAAGAGGACATGGAGTTGGAAAAGGAGGTAGGAGAAGGAGAAGCAGAGAAGAAGGGGAAGAATGAGCCAGAGATGGAGAGAGAGACGGAGATGGAGATGGAGAAGGAAATGAAGGTGGAAATGGAGACAGATGGAGACCAAGATGGAGAGAGACGGAGATGGAGGTGGAGAAGCAGAAGGAAAAGGAGATGGAGGTGGAGATGGAGAAGGAAAAAGAGATGGAGGTACAGGTGGAGATGGAGGTGGAGAAGGACAAAGAAGTGGAGATGGAGGAGACAGAGATGAGACGGAGGAAAAGGAGAAAAATGGAGAAGGTGATAGAGATGGAGGAGAGGGGAGGAGTGAGCCGGGGGCGAGGGGGAGAGACGCCCTGTCCTCTTGGTCCTGTCTCCCGGAGAGCCGTGCCTGACCTCAGCAGAGCCACAGCCGGACCAGCCTCCCGCGCCAGGCCCGGTGCCCGTCACACCCGGCCCGGCCGCCTCTGCGTTTCGCCATCCGTCGGCCTGGGGTCCCCGGTCACGGGCCCGGCGGTGGCGTCGAGAGGACGCCCGAGTGGGCGCACGGGCAGCGCTCCGAGCGGGGCCGCCGTCCTCGCTCCGGCCGCCCTGGCCCGCAGGCAGCGGCTGGCTGCAGACCCGCCGGCCCGAGCGTGCTGCGTGTGGGGCCGCGTGTCCCCCGCCGCGCCCCTCCCTGAACACACATCACCCACCATTTCAAACCCCGCGTTCCACGTGCCCAAGTGTAAGAAACAGTTAAACGTTTCCTGCTGTCGTATCAGTGAACCAGTTCAGAGACTGCCGACTCAATTCAATCAAAATTAGTGACAAGAAAGCAATTTCCCCACTCCGTTCAGCATGGAGAGCTTTTTGTTTTGCTTTGTTTTATCGGAGGTGATTCTCCGTGTGTTTCCCAGAGGTGACTGAGGAGCTCCGGCGGCTGCGTGTCGCCTTTGTCTAGATAAGCGTTATCCGGTAAGATGAACACAATGAGACCGTGTTTACCTCACTGCTGCTTAAAAATCACATCGCAATAAGAGATCAATAGCTCTCCGCAACAATTTACCAAAGACCCGGCCGCAGAAGAGAAATTCAAATGGTATTGATTTTGTCTGTCCACGAGTGAGTGTGCGTGTGACATAACAGGCCCGAACGGGGGTGTTGACAACGTGCCGCACGAGCGCAGACTCGGGAACACGGGCAGAAGGCGGGCGCGGAGGCGGGAGCGGCAGCGGGCACTGTCGCCCAGCCCCGGGAGCCAGGTGGACTCGGCGCCCAAGGCCGCACGGTCGCAGCCCAGGAGCCGCGCGGGCCACAGGACGCCCGGGAAGGGCCGGGCTGGGCCGGACCCGCAGGGCAGAAGCCCCTCCCGCTCCGCCTGGACTCGGCGCGCGGTGCGCGCTGGGAACCGTGTGCCGAACAGGCGGGCGCCGGCGGGCACAGGCAGGGAGGCGGAGGGACCTCGGGCGCGCGGAGCCGCCTCCGCGAGAAACACACACCGGGCCGCGTGCACGCTCCCGGCACGCAGCGGGCGCACAGTGGACGGACGACAGAGCTGGGGTGGATGTCGCCCAAGCGCCCCCAGGTTCCCGGCGGGGTTTCCACTTCTGCCCCGAGGGATCCTGGCAGGGGGCAGTGCCCGGGACCCAGCGCCCTCTGGCTGTGGTGGGAGAACAGGCAGGGGCGGCGCCCGTGGCTTCTCGCGGCCCACACTCCGGCTCCGACCACTTTGAAATGAGCTCTGGAAGAAGTCAAAAATTAAAAAAAAAAAAAAAAAAACCAGGAGGGGAGGGAGGGGAAAAGCATGTAAGTGGAGAAATTATTGGAACTGGAGAGAGGTTTTAATGGCAGCGTTGGCATCCTGCAATTTCACACATTAAAACATATTTTTAAAGAAACGACTACAGTGCTGATTGTATAAGGGCGAAGCATTCCACTCTTCAGACTATTAATAAGGGCTTCCCATAGAGAAGACAAATACATGCTTGATGCATTTTTAATCCTTTGCCAATACATTTGACTAAAGCTGTTTGCTGTTTCAATGACAGGATTTAACTTGCCCTTCTGTATTCAACGTTCCTGATTATTAGTGACATTTAGGAAACACAAGCTATGAAGTTACATTTCTGGCCCAAATGCAGCCTGTCCTTTGCACCCTGAAGAAGGGAACTTGTGTCTGAAGAGGGGGAAGCCCTCTCCCGAAGGAACCCGGCGCTGTGGACCGGGCTGGGGGCATCCATACTGCTGTGCCGCCCCCAAGCCCTCCCTGCCCTCTCTGCGCAGGACCCCTTTGAAATCAGCGCCGAGCGAGGTACCCCTCGCTCCAGCTCCCTCTGTTGCTTCTCCTTGTGCTGTGACCTTGACAGCCACTTCCATGAGAACCACGCTAAGCTATCGGGCGATAGATCTTGGCAATATTAAACCAAATTCACGGAGGATATTTAGATTTCTCAGGATCCCCCTCATTCAAATGCCAATAATAAAATCTTCCAGGAAGAAGAGGCTGCCAGAAACCTGAATAACTTGGAAAGAAGGATCAAGGGATCAAGAGAAAGCTCTCGGATCTTAATAGAATACAAGCAGAGGGGAAAATCCCTACCCGGACACGGCTGATTATTTTGTGCTTTTTTTTTTTTATTATTTTAAGAAACAAATTAACGCTCAGGTTAAAATGAAATTACATATGCCGAAGCCCTCCAGGCCCTCTCGATTCCGCTGGGTTTCGGCACGTTAATAAGAGCGGTAACCAGGGAGCAGCTCCCGCCCAGACCCGGCGGACTGAGCAGGTAAAAGCGGCACCGGCGGCAGGGCTGGGGCCGGGGCTGTGGCTTCAACCCGTCCTGGCCGGCATGGGGTCACTGGGGACAGGCCTGCCGGTGACCCCCGCAAGGGGAGGGAAGGAGGCTCGGAGACACGGCCGGGTCTGCAGAGGACCTGGAGCCTCTGCCCGAGGAGAGTCCTTTGCACTAAAGCTCTCAGCCTCTCGGTATTATCCGCTCAGCCCTGACCCTCTGTTGTAATGAAAAGCAGATCCCCTATGAATCATAGAAAAATCAATACTGCATTTTACTAAGTTTGTGTTAATTTTACACCTTTCAGCCTCCAGATGGGAATTACTGCCGCAAAGATGAGAATTCCTCTTCCCCCACCCCACAGCCGTCTGGGCCCCAGGTCTGGAACACCCTATCACTGTTCTCAAGGGGGGAGGGGACAGATGAGGATGGAGAAGAAGACAGAGGGGGTGGGGGTTGGAGCTTAGAGATTTTAATAGCTAATAATAGGCGACAGCATAAAGGCACAGATCCAATTTGAGCGCCAGAGCCCCTGTGAGAGCCTTGTTGTCAGTCCGGGGGTATACTGTACGGGCCGGCTCCCGAGCATGCCAGCCCAGAAATATAAAGTCCAGATTTAATTCTGATACAGAGAAATACAATTTCAAAACCGGACGTCTTATCACCGGCGTGTCCCACTGGAGAACTCATTTCCCTAGCAAAAGGCTGTCAGTGCCATTATGTTGCACAAGGAGGCAATTTACCACTACAGCTAAACAGGGCGGCCGGGGCTGCGGGAACTTAAGCATTTGAAGTTATCGCTCCGAAAAAAAATAGCATTTCAAATGTCAGTGAAATGGGAAGGAATAATTGAAAAGTATCAATCAGAGAAGCAAAGGGGCCTCGAAGGCCGACGGCAGTGACTCCCGGGCTGGCTCCTTTGCTTGATCTCCCGCCCTGCCCGCCCCGCCCGCCCCGCAGACCGCCGCCTCCGGGCCGGGCCTCCCGGGCGGGTCCAGCCGCGCGTCTGGCACGTGACTGCCCGTGCCCGGTCCCCTCCGACTCCGGCAGCCCTCACTGCTCTCCGGATCCAGGGGGCCCGAGGCGGGGCGCGTTTCGGGTCCTCCTCCTGGAGACGGAGAACACCTCCCTGAGGCTTTGGAGGTGGCAGTGCCCGCTGTGATCCTGGCACTGCGGGAGGCGGAGGCAAGAGATTGCGAGGCCAAGGCGACTTATGGAGCGCCTGCCTTAAAATTTAAAAATTAAAAAGAACTGGAGACATAGCTCCGTGCAGGAGTCTAATCCCCGGTGCTGCAAACGCAAAAACGGAACGCCCGGACGGCGGAGGGCCCGGCCTGGGACTTCCACCTCACGCCCGCACTCGGGGTCCTGCTCTGCCTGGCCACTGGGCTCGCTGTGCCCCTCGGTGTTCTCGCCCACAAAACGGCATGAGGTACCCACTTGGCAAGGCGCTGAGGGGAAATGTCCGTATACACAGAGCAGCTGGCATGCCGCCTGGCACAGGGCAGCCGTCCATGCCGCTGTCTCCAAGCCCACGGGGAGAACCTCCTCTCCCTCACCCGGAAGTGCCTGAGTGACCATCCGCCTCTGGGGACCTGTGACCGGCCCGTCTCGTCTCCCTTGTCCGACCCGCACTCCACGCTGCTCCCGCCCCGTCCTGCGGCTCTGGCTGGGACGCTCTGGCCCCAGCGGCCCCTTCTCCGCTCTCAGCTCAAACACCAGCTCAGCCGGGGCCCCGCCCCCGCCAAGCTACCAGGGCGGCACCAACCACCAGCTACCGCTCTGCTCTGTCGGAGCTGCTTTCACTGGGGTATTTATCTGCGGAGGGCCTGGTCTTCCTTTCCCACTGGACTCTAGCCCCCACAAAAATATGGCTTTGTCTGTCTTCTCTACCAAATGGCTTCTGCTGCAATCAGGTACCCGGCATGAAGAAAGACCCTTGAGCCCCTTTTCCACAGTGAGTAACAGCCAAGAATGGAGTGGAAGCCTAGAAGAGCAGATCATGCCCGATTCTATATGCTATGGATGACCCCATACATGTACGCTTCTCATGAAGTTTAATTTATAAGTGAAGCGCTGGAAGAGATTAACAGCAATCATAACAAAATTAAACAATTATAACAGTGTACTGGAATAAAAGTCATATGAATATGGGAGTCCTCTCTCAGCTGCTACAGAGAGGGTAGCTTATATAGTCTGGATACACTGGCTTAGTTCACCTCCCATGAGGGACAGAGAAAGATGGTGTGAGATTTTATCATGCTAGTTTGGACCCCAATTTAAAACTTAAGAATTGTTTATTTCTGGAATTTTCCATTAATTTTGCAGAACAAAATTTGACATTGAGTGACTGAAACCTCAGAAAGGGGAAATGCAGATGGGGGAGGGCCAACGTTCCGTAAACACAGCCACATGGTGGCCAGGGATGGAGGGGATGGAAGCCCAGCTCACTGTGAAGAATCTCAAGTTGCCAGACGGAGACTGGGAGGTGGCAGGTGTCCCCGCAGCATCGGTGGCCTCCCTGGCTGAGCCTCTGAGCTTCTGACCCACAGCTGGGTCACAGAGTGGGTGGAAACTCCAGGTGGCCTGGATAAAGGCAGACACGCCCATGTAGAAATTTCTGTCTCTTCCTGAAGAAACCAGGCACCCCCAGGCTGAGGCAGCTGAGAGCTCGGGCCCTGGCCCCCAGGCTCCCCCAGGCCACTGTCCTCCAGCTGCCCTTGCTCTCTGTCCCCACATGCCCTGGTCCCAGTCACTCCAAAGTGTTTCCGGCTCCTGTCACACCCCCCACCTCTGACTGACCCAGAAGAGCCCTTCCCTGAGGTCCACCTGCTCCTTCCTCCTCTTCCTCCCTGCCTCCCCGGGGCCTCTAGAACAGCTGTCACCTGGCCCTCCTGTGTCAGATGTGCTTTTCCTTTGTCTCAGCACTAATCTCCCCACTGGCTGGCGAACTCCTGGAACCAGGGTCTTCACATCTGGGCCGTGTGTCTGTCTGCCACACTGAGAGGACTGGGAGAGGCCAGTTCGGGGTGACAGGGACTCCTGAGCCTACGTGGGGTACCCTGAGCCTCGCCACTCTACCCCTTTAAGCCTGGCCTGGTGATGAGGCTGTCACCTCCATTTTACAGGTGAGGAGACTGAGACTCTGGTTAGCTATTCAGTATAGCAGAATAAAATTTTAAAAGTTAACTATTGCTAACTGCTCTAATTCTTCTGTTCAAAAATACACATTGCTTCACATTTTCAGATTTTTGAAATTCAGATGCGTCCTACAATCGATGTGAATATTTAACACGGGAATGTTTCTCTATTCTAGAAAATCTGTTGTTCCGTCTGACAGTGGCTGGCACTTCGGGGCTGAGAAGACAGGGCCGTGTGAACTCAGTGACCCCGGCCGCTGTTCCCAGCGCCCAGCTGCTCGTGTCCCGGGGACGTGCCGCTGCCGGGCAGCTCTGGGCTCCGTCCAGGGAAAGGCGAGGGGGGGTGCACGCGGGGCGGCAGCTGTCCCCTCCCTGCCGTGCGTGTGACCTGTGAAGCCACCACCTCCTGTCGGCAGTGCTGTCCCCTCTGCTTTTCTCTGTCTGACCGGAGAGGCCTCAGCTGTCCCCTGACCCCTGCGGCCCTCAGCCCTCCACACTGTGTCACGGAGCCCTGAGCTGCAGCCTCACTCCACCGGACGTCGCGTCCGCACCAGAGACAACGCTCGCTGACTGTCCTGCCCGGAGGTACAGAGAGGTGACTTTGGGGACATCAATTCTGGTCCGTATCTGCTCTTCCTGTTGTTCCCTTCACCCTCCCCGGAGGTTAAAGAGAAGGATTAGTCTACAGAACAGGGCTGCCAAGCAAACTCCTCGGCCCCTGTCCCTGCCCACAAGTGAAGCGTCCTTCCCTCATCCGTCACAGCAAGGTGCCTTAACGCTAAAAGGCAAAGGCGGCCCTCAGTGTGTCGACCGTGTACAGGGGTGCCAAGTCTGGGTCCCGACTCCCACAGGTGGCCATCCAGGAGGAAGTAGCTGGTGATGGGTCCTCTGTCCTCAAAGTCACACACCACTCGCCCAACCCACAGCTCATTGCTCCAGTGTCAAGAAAGGGGCGGACACAGGTCATAAGCCACTCTGTCAACACGAGCACCGGAGGCTCACTGAGGAGCCAGGGTCACTGTGAAGGTCATGTGCTGAACACCACGCAGAAAGAAAATAGAGACAGCGCCACGTCCCAGCAAAGAAGAGTGGCTGGCACCCTCCAAAGCTCTGGCCTCGGCTCCCCTCTGACTCCCCGGTACTCCCAAAGTATCCCACTGGGGATCTGACTATCCCATCCTAGAGGTAAACACACTGAGGCTCACAGACATTCCCAAGATCCCACACAAATCTGGGGAGCCGAACCCCAGCACACTTGGCTCCAGGGCCTGTGTTCTTAGCTGGCCCCCTGTCCTGCTTGTCCCCTCACTTCCACCTTGTAGGCTGTCACCCACAGGACACATGCCTGGCTTCGTTTCAGTCAAAGAAAGAAGAGCCCAACTTGAGACACCTCAGTCCCAAAAAGATGGAAAGCAACGTAGCTTTTGCCGCCAGTGCTATGCTCATAGCAGGCTCTTAGTAAATATTTGTTGTGTGAATGAGTGATCTACTCAGAGAATAACATACCCCAGTCTTGTTATTAGTGAAAACTGAGATGTATGAAATATATCACCATCAGAGTTGGAGCTCTTATGAAGAACTTCGCAGAGCCAGAGGCTTCCTGATAACGTGCAGATCTCAGAGACAGTCTGCCTGGCCAACTGCTAGCTCTTTCGATGCCTTCCAAGGACCAACATGCCTCCTTTTCTTCTTTATGTTGCCCCTATGTAAGAACTATAGAGCACTAAAATGTAAAATAGGATGAAATTAAAGAAAGAGAAGAAAGGAAGGAAGGAAGATATGGAGGGAAAGAGAAAGAAAGAAACAAGGAAGAAAGAAATGGAAGGAGAGAAAGAAAAAGAGGGGAAAGGAAGGAAAGAAGAAAGGAAAGGAAGAGAGAAAAGAAAAGAAACAATCTTTGAACAATCTTCTATTTTGGAGAGGTAAATGCCTGGCTTAGGTTTGGGAAATTGTTCTAGAATGCTCCTTTTAAAATTCTGCATCTTAATGGATGGTAGCTGTGTGGTTTTTCTTAAATCTCTCCACATGATAAATTCATGTAGCTACATTAATAAAAGAAAGAAAATGTTAATGTTCTACTTCTGCAAGGAGAAGTTCTGATGTAAGAATCAAACTCGTACCCTGGGATCCCAGCTGCTGACCTGGGTCCTAACTCAGCTCAGCCACGGAGGAAGGATCAGCTTCATCTGGAATGAGACCTGTGCCCCCCCTTCCACTCACAACACACACTTACACCTCTTCTAGAACCTTCTGCTTTCGTTTACCTTCTAGGAAAAGCTGGATTGTCTTTTTATTGTTCACAGTAGCCCAGATCTGCCGTGTCAGTGTCTGTCATGAATCTGTGGGCCAATCCTCAGAGTGGCAAGACACCCCTCCTCTTGTTCTGTCAGATAGCCAATTACCAGTGCCACTTTAGATGCCACTAATAGAGCTAGAAAGTCAAAAGTCACATAGCTCAAACCCAAGACCGCCTTCCTATGTATACTTTGCGCTCAAACTCAGTAAGACATTTGACTTGAATTTGGCTGTAAAGAAATCTATCCTTAAAATAAGTGGCAAAAACCCAACCTAGCAATGAACAGAGGGATTTGACTGAATTAGAAGAAAGTGGCAAGTGAGTCAGCCCATCGGGAGTGCGGGCATCGGGGTGCGGTAGGGCAGGAGCCCCACACTTTCTCCATGAAGTGTGACAGGCACTGCTGGCTGTCCGATCTCAGCCCCAGCTACTCTGCTCTGTCCTTGTAGCACAAAAGCAGCCAGTTAATCACAAAACACACAGACGTGGCTATACAACCACACAGTACTTTCATAGACAATGAATTTGAATCCTATGTAATTTTCATGTCTTTTGACTTTCTTTTTCCCCCCTTGCCATTTAAAAAAATGTAAAAAATGCTCTGGGTTTGCAGGCCACACAGAGACAAGCTGGCAGGCTGTATTTGGCCCAAATTCTATACTTTGCAAAGATAATCTTGGAGAAAAATTATATGACCTGAGTTCTCATCCCAGACCAGCCACTATATAAATGACAGGAAGCCTCCAACAAGACCCTTCTGGCCCAGAGCCCTGTGCTTAACTCGGTGAGTTGAAGGCCTGGAACTCCAGGGTCTCTCAAGTTCTCCGAAGCCCCACTTCCGAGGAGGCCAGCCACAGGGTGACATCCTGAGGACCACCAAACTCTCCTAATCGTTTAGCATGGCTCAAAGGTGCTTGTTCCCACATCATGTCATCCCCGTAGGAAGAAAGAAAAGCAACTGATAGAACTTTTCCCCTAAAGACATTTACCTAAACTCCACTGTCTGCAGCCTACTCAGAAGGAAGTGATAGGGACGAGGGTGGATTTTGGAAACATCCAGACAGAATGAAAGGTGGATGGATGCTTTCCTGCAGAGAAGCTGCAAGATTCACAGAAAAGAAAAATAAAGGCTATTAATATAGCCCCCAAAGCCACAGTGTCCTACTAGCTGCTTCCAATAAAGAAAATCCGGGCTTTTCTTCAAACTGCACTAAAACAGCAGGATTAATATTGATGCAGAAGGGAAAAGCAAACAGACAGGCAGGGACAAGACTGCACCCAGCCTCCTCCGAAACACATGTAAAGTTGGAGCTAAAATGTCACATGCATATGTAATTTATATGCAAAACTCTCCTATCGCAGAGCCACGGGCTGCCAAGACGCCTTTCGCTACCTCCCTGAAACCCGCTGAAACTCCCTAATTTTGTATCCTCAGTCACCCACCAAGGGCAAGCGTATCTGAGGAGAACACAGAAACTTTCTTCAGGCCGGCGTACGAAACGCTTCTCACCAGTCGCTTTCCTGGCCGCCCAGCAGGTTGCGGCAGGAAGACCTATTTTTTGCTCCTGTGCGGCTCTGTCCCTGGCAGTGTCTGACGGGAGCAGACTGCAGGCAACACTGCCAAGAATCTGAGGCTCTGATGATGTGAGCCAACCTCAGACTAATAATTTTATATCTCAATATAAGCAAAAGAGTTCCATAAAAATAGACCGTTTTTAACAGGATGGTGTTCTGTGCAGAGAAGGCAAGCATCTTTCCCCTCTCTGCGGCACCTAACTTTAGCATCTTCCATATGTCTATTTGTCTGATCACTGAACTTGGGGAGAGAATGTTGAATGAAATGTGACTCTTCAAACTCCCGCGCCTGGGATCCTTCAGAGGTGAAATACCTATCGGTGTGTAGATAACACTTACTTCTTCCGAGTTCCCAGGAGACGGAAAACAAACAAGCCCGAGTCTCGACTATCAGGAATCCTCATCAAATGTCTACACGCTGGAGAGCATGAGAGTGTTTCCGCTTGCAAATTAGCAAGAAAAATACTGGTGCCATGGAGGGCAGTCAGGGAAGGGACCGGTCACTCTAAAGTAGCTTTCTATTTTCAATGGGCAAATTTGAGGGCACCAGGATGGCTCAGACAGCCAAGCGTCCTGCACACAGTGACTCAGATGTCTCTCTGCTACGACTCCTGGGGTGGAGGAGCAAAGGTCCATCTCTCCCCCGAGTGCCAGGGCTGGCTGCTCCCCAGGGAGAGGCAGACGCCAAGAGGAGTCACAGTTTCAGCATCTGGACAAAAATCAACCAGCTTGAAGGGAGTAAGGAGGGCTTAAAGGGATGGCGAGAGGTCTTTAGAATCCTGGTGATTGGTGAGAGTAGTCCAAGGAAGCAGAAGCAGTAGAACGGGCACAGCAAGAGACCAATCTGGAGCAGGTGGCATTGAAAGGACTGGTGGGGCCTGGGGAGCCTATGCTCAGCAGGCCAGAAACTCTTCAGACGTGAATATTGCAACCTAGAGTGCAAAACTGCAGAGCAAGTGGCTGGCTGGATATCTGGGTAAAAGTAGATGCTGCTGTGTTCGGGCAGAATTTCTAATTCTTCTGGAAACTTCAGTCTTCCAACAGGTTGGCTGAGACCCAAACACATCTCCTACAGTAAAAGAAGCTACTGCTTTCCACAGGTCTAGATTTGCGTGAGATATTTAAACATCATATTTAGCATCTCATGTGAATTTATCACATAGTACTGTTGTGTTTTATATAACTACTTATGGATCTTGGTGATGCTCTGGGTGGATGGACTTGGGCAAGACACTGACCCCAAAGACTGTGAGCCAGTGGTCCGTTAGAGTCACACTGCCTGGGCTCAGATCCTGGTGCTGCTCACTAGTTGTATGATTCTGAGCACAGGTGCCTGCTCCTCAGTTTCTGCTCTACTCAGTGGGGAAGACAGTCTTCAGCAACTGTGAAGATGACTAAGGAGACCCATTCAGGGCACTTAACCCAGGCTCCCTCTTTCTACATCTTTAAGCGAAAAGAAAAAAGATAACAACATCTTTTTTGAATGACATAAAAGATATATATAAAAGAGAGAAAAAGAGAGCCCCTGTATTCATATTTAATCCTTGGTGTTGGTCCTCAAGCCCGTATCTGGGTAGGACAGGGCTGGGACAACAAGGTGCAGAGAACGGAGCAAGGGTTTTTGATACTGTGGATGGAGGGAGACTATGGCATGTGATCGAACTATATAGTTAATATTTAAATTTTAAGAAATCATTGTAATAAAAAACATATCATAGTTCTAGAAGTCATCTCTCCAAGATCTGACCAAAAAGATGGTGAATATTTCTGCTAAGTGCCATCCAACAGAAAGGCAGACACTAAAAACAAGCCCAAAACAGTGTGTCTTCATGTACCTTATTCACCAGATCCACTTCTGGATGTTCCCTAAAGTCAAGATGACTCAAAAGGTCATGTCTTGAGTCAATTCAGGACGTTGAAGCAGCCATGACAGGACCATTAAAGCCTCTCATGAAAGAGGACTCCAGAATAGCTTCAAGAAGTGGCAAAAATTTGAGGTGTGTTCAAAGAGAAAGGGAGGATGTTGAGTGGCATTAATTACAATGTGACTTTTACTATAATAAAGTGTATAAATTTACACATTCACTTATTTATCTTCCACACTTCATATTTAAAATAATATACAGAGAGAAAAAGAGAGGGAAATGTTTTAAGTCCTAAATGATCTGCACAAAAATATCAACTAATCTAATGTCCACATACTTGGAGACTCCAAAGAGAAGAAATTGAGATAGAAAAAATATTTAAGTATAATGAGCCAAAGTTTGAAAAATTGATGCAATTATCAACTCATGCTCCAAGAAGTTCTCCAAGTAGGATAAACCAACAACAAACCACAAAAAAAAAAAAAAAGCATACATTGCTAGGCACATCATGTCAAAATGTTTGAAAATGAAAGATAAAGAGAAAAATCTTAAAAGCATCCAGAGAAACAAACCAATTATACACAGAAGAATATTGGTAAGAGTGATTCTGTCTTCATGCACATCAATATACAGTAAAACAACATATTTAAATGCTGGGAGTAGGAGCTATTGTCTGTCATATCCGTCAGAAATACCCTAAGAACATGTATATAGGGGGTGGGGAGGTTACGGGGTGGGTAGGGATATGGGTAAAAATGAGAATTAACTCATGTCATATACTGGTACAAATTCCCAATGGTGAGTATAATTGTGAGCTGTATATAAAATGTACCAAAAAAGAATTCAATTTAAAAAAATAAATAAAGACACATTCAGATAAACAAAAGCTGAGAGAATTTACCAGTAGCAGATCTGCAGTCTAAGAAACATTAAGGGGAATTAATTTTTAAAGAACAAGGGTACCAGAAGGAAAGTTGAATCTACAAAGGAATAAATAGCCTCCCTAATGTGGGAACTGTGTGAACACAATCAAACGACAGTTTTCTCTGGTTTCTTAATTTAAAAGATGACCCATGTTTTTAAAGTTAATAACAATATATTTTACAGCTTGCAGTTCATGAGGGACCACAATGTATGATGATAAAGTGCAGAAAAGATCAGTGGAAGTTTAGGGTTACGAAGTTCTTACAGTATAGGTGACACAGTGTAATATTCATTAAAAATAAAGTGGAAGAAAAATCCTGAAATCCCCAGAACACCATTTTTTTAAAAAATTATCAGAGGGGGCCGGAGGGTTAGCTCAGTTGTTCCGGTGCCTTTCTCGCAAGCGCAGGGACCTGAGTTCGATCCCCGGTAACCACATAGAATGCTGGGCGTGGAGACTCACGCCCACCAACAATCAACAGCGCATACCACAATGCCGGACGTGGTGGCTCACGCCTGTCATCCCAGCACTTGGGAGGCAGAGACAGGAGGATTGCTGAGTTCGCGGCGGCTTGCCTGGACTACATAGTGAGCTCAGAGCCAGCCTGAACTACAAAAGCGAGACCCTGTCTCCAAAAAAGCAAAAAAAAAAAAAAAAAATTATCAGAGGTATAGCCAAAAGGCCAATGTAAGAGGTTAAAATCAAACACAAAGAAGACAGAGAAAGAAGAGGAGAAAGAGGAAAAGGAGATGGAGGGAGGAGGAGGAAAAAAGAAAAAAGGGAAGGAGAAAAAAGAGGAAAGCCATGCAAAAGTCCTATGAGACAAATGGAAAATCAGTAACAAGATTGTAGATTCAACACCCACCACAATAATAATTATATTAAACAGAAGTGGACTAAATATTCCAATTAAAATGCAGAGATTTTTCAGTCCAAACTAAATACAGCAAGACTCAACAATATGTTTTTGACAAGCCGTGTACTTTTTATAGAAAAGAACACATCCTGAACTTAGATGTTCCCAGGGGACAAATAGGAATGTAAAACCCACGGCAGCACAGCCACCCCAAGAAAGTTCAGGCGCTCCTTGGATTCCAGAAGATTTAATTCAGGGAAGGAAGTCAGAATGTGAAATCGCAAGGCAGAAGCAAGGGAGAGCCCACAGCTGTCCCGGTGGGTCTGTCCTCTGAAAGCCCAACAAAGGCTCAAGGCAGGAAGCTAGAGCTCAGAGCCAGCTGCGGCCAGGCTCTGGGAAGAGGAGCGAGCAAGACAAGAGCGTGGCAGTGTGACCAGCTGGTGCGCGACAGCCATGGTCCCCAGACCAGGAAGACCTTGCCGGAGAGTGAGGCGGGGTAACCAGGTGGGCTGCACAGGGGCCGTCAGAGGGCCCGGCTGAGGCTCACGAGCCGCGGGGAGGAGGGCACAGGGCTCTGGCTTGGGTCCCTCCTGGCACCAAAGCACCCCTAGTCTATCCAGCTCTGCGTATGGCTGGGAACCCAGGTTTTTATTGATTCCATTTCTACGCTTCTTTATAATGAATTTGGGGCAATGGATAAAAATACACTCAGCACTAAAGAAAGAAATGTGTTTTGAGGAAATCAGGCAGAGGGAAGAAAAGGAAGCAGAATTCTAAAGAGTAGGGTACGCTTTACTGAGGGGCTCACAGAATACTTAGAACTGAGGCCACAAAATGCTTCCAAGACTCGGTAGAACCTCAACAGACAAAAAAATACAGAAAGGCCCTTGAGGTAGCAGGATGGGCACAGGTCGATCAGCTCGAGTCCAACATCGGTAAGGGGTCTAACAAACAGAAAACTGCCAGGGGCTGGTACTCTGAGGACACTGGAGTGTTTCCCTTAAGAAGTTGTTCTGGAGTTCGTGCCAGGTGCCAGATGCCAGGCTCCGAACTAACTAACCCAAGAGGACCTGCTGGAGCAAATCGGGAGGCCCGCCCTGTTTTATGCAGCTGGACAGTGCTCTCGCTGCTGGGATATAGCAGTGAACAAAACAATCAGATAGATCAGCTCCCGGGAGGTCAGCATGGAGCATTCCGGGCCTGTGACCTCGAGTCAGGGCCCTGATCAGGCCCCAAGGAAGCCTGGAAATCAGGGAAATGAGAAGTGACATTTGAACTGGGCCTAGAGGAAAAGAAAAAGGATGTGTCAGAGAGAAGAGGGGGTATCAGGCCAGATGGGAAGGTGGAGTGAGGGGAGCAGAGACAGAGGGACCCGGATCCTCAGAGCAAGGGCTAGAGCTGAGGGCCGCGGGGCTGACAGGGCAGCATAGTCGGGTCCGTTTCTGGGGGACCATTCAGGGCTCCGCGTGGGAGGACACAGGAGGCCCCGCGAGGACACCGGGAAGGACGCGGCAGCCCGACCCCGGCAGCAGTGGGCTTATCGAACAGGCGCACAGGCTGCTGGGCCCCTCTCCGCCTGAGCTGAGGAACCTCGGGGGGTTCGCAGCTTCCGCGGCGACGGCGGGGTACCCTGGGGTGCTGAGGCCAGAGGGGAGGCTGGGGACGTGCCACCTGCACCCTGCGATTCTGACCGCCCCTTCTGCCCTTCCCAGACAGCCTTGCATGGTGCCCCCCCCCTGCTCAGCGCAATGCCTCCCACCCACCCCAGAGCCATGCAAGCTGCCCCTGACAGACTGTACTCCGAGACACCCGTCTCCTCCCCTCCTTTACTTTTCCTCTAAAATTCACTTAGGTTTGTGTGCTCCACTAAAATGAAAGCTCTGAGGAAGGCAGGTGTTCTCGTCTGTATGCTTCCATCCCCACAGCGCACGGCACAGAGAGCGTTCCAGCAGAGTTCTGATGGGCTGGGAACTCAGGTCTGAGGTCACATGGCCCCTGCTGCCTCCTCAGGGAGAGAAGTCCAGCATCACCCGCACATCTGCGGTGGACACTCCACCCCCGGTGACTCTTTCTCTCAACACAGCGACTATTTGTTTCCACATTTGTGGCAATGAAATGGCTCATGGTTAAAATCCTGACCTGACTTCTGCAGTGAAGCAGGCAGAATCACAGCACCCCAGGTCCGCAGAAGGACCACAGGTGAAGCTTTGCTTCCTCCCTGAGGATGAGGCCGGTGGGGCCCCTGCTTTCTGCCAACCTTCCTCAAAGCGCGCGCTTCTGCCACCGAGTTGACCTAAGACGCTGCTCCCTTCCGGCCGCCCAGTGATGTACTGTGTATTTATCGATGTTGCCATTACGTGGAAGAAGTTGGAATTGGAAAGAAGATAAATAGGACATCTTGATTCTGAGTCGAATTTTCCCGTAGCGCAATTGAAACCCCATTCATTCTATTCTTACTGCATTGATCGGTAATTTTCATTTTCTAATTTCAAATAAAACCTCTTGCTGCAGTCAAAGTAGTCGGCTCCTGGATGTAACTTTGAAGCTCATTTTAGCTTCATCGCTTAAAGACGTTCTGTTACCATCAGTCTTAAGTGGTAATTCCACTTTTCCAATTAGACTGTGGGAACGAACCAGATAAATGGACTCTTATCCCCCGGGCCATAATCTCAACCTCGCCACGGAGCCGGGACAATGAATAACCCAGAGGTGCCCACCCGGGACAATGAATAACCCAGAGGTGCCCACCCATCTGCTGCAGAGCCGGCTCCTGCAGGCCCTGGCTGCAAACAGGCCCCCTCGAAGGTACCGGGCCGGCGGAGAGCAGCCTCCAGTACTGAGAGCCAGCTCTAGGGAGCTCCAATTTCCACTCCGGGAAACTCCAACTTCCAGCAGGAGAACTCTAACCTCCGTTCCAGGGAGCTCCAACTTCCGGCAGGAGAGCTCCAACTTCCGTTCCGGGGAACTCCAACTTCCAGCAGGAGAGCTCCAACTTCCGGCAGGAGAGCTCCAACTTCCGTTCCGGGGAGCTCCAACTTTCACCCTGCGCAACCAGACCAATGAGGCCTAAGCTAGTGTCCCGCCAAAGGCCGTGCACTCCTTGGAAGAGGAGCTGCAGTGACCACCTGTGCCTACCCCTCATTTCTGTCCCCAGTGGGAGACATTCCCAGTTCAGGGGACACAGCATGGAGTCTCCAGTCCTCCATCTGAGAAGCCGGGGACCAAGGAGAATTTCATATTCCCCTGTCCATTTCCAAGTTTTCTACCCCTGGCCAACCACCATCTGAAAATATTAAGTGAAAATTTCCAGAAACAAACAAGTAATAAATAAGTTTTAGTGACTTTTATAACACTATGTCATTATCATTATTCTATTATTAGTTGTTCATCTCTTACCATACTTAATTTATAAATTAAACTTTTTCATAGATTTCCCTGTATTTTTTTAAAAAGGGTCTGTTACAGCTCCGTGTAACCCATGGTTTCAGGCCTCAGGGGCCTGAGAAGAGTCCCCGTAGACAAGGAGACCTTGGACTTCCAGCCTAAGCTCACACAGCAGCCAACAGAGCCAAGAGCAGCAGGAGGCACAGTGTCTGTTCCCAGCAGCTCTCACCCCTGCAGCGCCCGGGTCACAGCCTGGGGACAGCAGATGCCCACCGCGGCAGGCAGCATGTGTTACCAGCTGCCACGCTAAGCCATAGGAGACAGGACCTGAGAAGACCTCTGCGAGGCAGGAGCACAGGAGCCTCTCTGCTGCCAGTAACCGGTGACTGCGGGGGGTGACGTCCTCCATGACAGGAGGCACGAGGTGGCCCCACCGCCTCAGCCTCGAGGAGGGCCGGCAGGGAGAGGAAGCCGTGGTCCAGCCACCAGGGCTCTGGGGCTCCACAGCTGTCCGCACTGGGGCTGCTGAGCCTGGAGGGAAGAACTCAGCTCGAATTGTAACCTGGGTGCCACCAAGCCCAGCCGGGCCCAGAGGCAGGGACGTCCACACAGCTCCATGGTGGCTGGGCTGACACAGCTGTCCTGAGGCAAAGGACGTGTGCCAGGCTGACAAACAGTCCTGAGGTTCCACCTCCTAGGGGTGGGTGCCAGCCACATGCATGTGAGAATGGCAGCCAGGGAGGCCCAACTTTAAGAGCTCACCCCCAGCGGCACATATTCAAAGAAACTTGACTCCCCAGAAAGATGAGGGTCAATTTGCTGTCAACATTCACCCAGCTCGGTGAACTCACCTGTGTGTGTATATGTGTGTGTGTGTGTGTGTGTTAAATTCATATAAGGCCAAATGCACCATTTTAACTCTTCTGAAGGGTCTAGTTCTATGGATTTTAAGAGATGACGCTGTGCCTCTGTCACAGGCATCTAGATCCAGAGCATGGTATCATCTGCCCCTCCCCCGGTCTTTAGGAAGCACCACCCACTTCCTGTCCGTGTGGGTCTGTCTGTTCCAGGCGGTTCCTACAATGGAATCACACGACACCCTGCTGTTGTGACTGACTTTACTGACTGAACGTACTATTTTCTCCAGGTTCCACCATGTTATAGGATGTACCGGTACTTTGTTCTTCATAGCTGAATAGTATTTCATTGTTTGTATATATCACACTTATTATACATTCACAGATGTTTAAAATGTTACCCTTTCCATTATACGGAATAATGTCACAGTGACTATTCATCTGTAAGTCTTTGCACACCTGATTTCAACTTACGGGAGTCTACACCTGGGAGTAGGATTGCTGGGTCATATGGTAACTCTTTTAACTCACAGGAGCCCGCATCAACTTTTCTTCAGCAGCTGTGAGCTTGTCTTCTAATCAACCTGACCGCAGTGTAGAATCAGACCTTTAAGCGTGCTTTGGTCACATTAGTCTGGGTTCACTGAGGCCTGCCAAGGCTCATTTCTTCTGCTCTCCAGGCCCTCAGACAATTCACAACTGAGCAGCGCAGTTGCCAAACAAGCACGGCCTCCTCAGAACACTCATTGGTCCATTTGTCAGATGTTTATTGGGCACGTACTATAGGCCAGGCATAGGTACAGGCATTGCCAGCATATGACCAAAGAATGAGTCCCTGGTGGGCGGTATTTGCAGGAGAGAGGGATCCCTCACTCTGCACTGCCTTTGTGGCCTTAACCCGGTGGCTCCTGTCCTGTCACCACCACCCCCGCCCCCACCCCCACCCAGCTCTCATCCAAGGCATCTGGGAGCAAGAGTTTGCAAGGGATTGGATATAACCCATGAGCCTCTGCCACGCAATAGAGAGATGGCACTGCTCCGAACACAGCACTTGAACCCCTGCACCAACCAGAGCCTTGGCGACCAAACCAGGTCACCCCGAAAAGACATGATTACTTCTTGGTTATCTCAAGGAGCAGAAGCAATAGGATCCATGTGTGCACACAGATAGACAGACGGATGGATGATAGGTAGATCTAAAGTGGTGGAGGGGTTTATTAGGTTGATTTCGAGCAGTGATGGCGAACCTTTTAGAGCTCTCAGAGTTAACAAACAGCCCGCTGTGGCACGCATGCGGGGCGTCCGCCACCCAGGCTCAAGGGGTCAGCGGTTCACACTGGCCGTTTGCACAGCTAAGAGTGAGGGGACACAGGAGCTGTTCAGTCCAGGAAGCCTCAGAACAAGGACAGTCCCAGGAGGCAGCCCCAGCCCAAAGCCTGCAGCTCCTAGGAGGAACCAGTGGAGCCTCACGGGGGCGGAAGCGGCGGGGGTCGGAAGTTCACAGGCCAGGGCAGCCATGGGGCGCCTGGTCAAGCGGAACGGAACCAGCGCTCACCCGGCTGACGACCAGCTGTTCACTGGGTGTTTGTTCAGTGCCATCCTCCGACACCAGCCTGTAAACCCACCAGGGCAGACGGCGGCGCTGTTTTCTGCCCCTCGAGTCCCCGACACCTGCCCACAAGGCCCTCGGCGCGGAAGCTGGTTGGACAGGCGCATGGCTCCATGGGCACTTGGACCACGGAGCCAGAATCTGCTGTTTTGCTCCACCATGACTTTCAGACCAGAGTAGAAATCTGGGGTCTCAGAGGACAGGAAGCTGCACCAGGGACTGGGCAGAGACTCCAAGAGGAGCCAGGCAGCTGAGGAAGGAAGAAGGACTAGAGGCCACGGAGCTCTGCCCCGGCTCCTCAGCAACGCCTGAGCGGCCAGCGAGGACCAGGTATGTATTCACCGGCACAGCTGCAACTCGAGACTGAGCAGCCGTGTGCCGTGCTCCAGGCCCCAGCCGTGCCCTTTGCCCTGTGAGTAAAGCGCCGCATGCTCTGTGTTTGGGATGTACTCGTGTGTGTGTGTGTGTGTGTGTGTGTATGTGCGCGCGCACACGCGCATGCATGGGTGTGTGTGTGATACATGTTCTTTGCCCTTTACTCCCCGTTTCAAGGCCAGACTCAAATCCACCAGGAGAGGCAAAGGCGCTGAGCCTCTTGTTGTCCTTTGCACAGAGGCCACAGGGCCGTGACCCCTCCCCCCTGCACAAAAGGCTGTTGCCATGGGAACTACACAGGCCGCCAACCTGATAAGTGACATTCAAACCGAGAGGGACACTGCCTGGTCCCCACCCTTCTCACACCCTCCCAGTGCCAGGGACAAGACGCAAGAGAGCCCTGGCCTGTTCACGGCATCAGAGGACGACAAAGGTGGAACTTTCCTTCCAGTTTTCCCACCTGGAGAGGAAAGGGTGTCTTTGCCGGAAGCCCTTCTGTCCCCTGTGAGGGCGAGAACACAGCTATCCCTGCTGCTGGCACCGGGGGCGTAGGCGGAGGAACCACTCCCTGCAAAGGAGGCCGCCCCTAACCAGTGAGGGAGCAGGCCGAGAGCTGTGTGCAGAAGACGCTCACCGAGGGATTCCCGTCCTGTTACCCAGGCCAGCGTGCGGGCGCGAGGTCCGGGGAGCCCCCACGGCCCACGGAAGGGAGCACAGCACGGTTTTTCCGTGTGTGAAAGAGAATCTGAACGCTTTGTGAAATTCCCATTCCCACGCCCCCCAGTAAGCGGCAGGCTGAACAGTGAGGCCCCTTCCTGTCCTGCATCAGCCAAGGCCGAGGGCCCTCCCTGAGCACCAGGGCATGATGCCTACAGCCCAGCTTACATTTTGGGGTTCACAAGGACATCTGAATGTTAATGCATTTTGTGACCAGAAGAAAAACATAATCGTAACAAATCCATTGCGGCTCAAGGTACCTTCACCTTTGTGGTAAAATGCCGTTTGTCATGCTATCCTTCTTTTGTATTTTATTTTGCTTTTTGATACTGATATTTTTATTTTGAGACAGGATCTTCCTAAGCTGCCCAAACTGAGCTTGAACTTGCAATCCACCCATCTTCTCAATACCAGGATTGGGGCCGTCTACGCCACACCCAGCTTATGAGGCTTATAGAAAAAACAACCCAAGAATGCAAAAGTGCCTCTGCCTCTGAAGTCCTGACTCGGCCCTCCTGAACTGGAGCTCTGAGTCCGGCCCTCCAGAAAAGGGAAGATAACAGATCAAGTCCTGCCTGGCAGGGGCACAGGAAACGGAAACGCCAGTCCCTTCCGGACAAGCTGGGCGAGCTGGACGTCAGGCTCGCCGCTGCCTCCCAGCCCCCCGGCAGTGACCCAGGACGGTGACGCCATCTCTCAGACGCTCTAGCAAATGCAGGCGCTGACAGCCCCACTTTCCGGGCACACGGCTGGGGTCACACAACGAGCCTCAGTCCCGGTCTGGGACTCGGCCCTTGGAAAGCAGGCCATCCACGGGGCCCAGAAACACGACGAGCGGGCGGCAGGCACAGGCACGGCGCCAAACCCTGTGTCCCAGAGGGACGGAGCCGGGGCGGTCTCTCCACGCGGAAGGAGAGCCCAGGACACGCCGCCTCTGTGCGGCCGGCCCAAGGCGCTGCCGGCGGGCGGGGGCGCCCCAGGACCTCCCCGGGCCTCGGACCCCCTCCCCGCAGCGCACGGCCGCCCGGACGCGGGCCGGTCCTGCGGCGTCGGGAAGCGGCAGCCCCGGTAATCTCTACATAACCTTTGCGACGCGCCTGCATATTTCACCCTTCCGGGCGAGCGCTCCCATTTTTTTTGTCATTCCAATTTCATTTCCCGGGCGGTGCGGACTGCGGGCTCAGCAGTCGCTCCGTCTGAAGTGACTCCTGGGACCTCCTCACTGTTCTATATGCAAATGGCCTTGCACCTGGGCAGCCGAGCGGGCTCGCAGACAGTTTAGTTATGCAAATCTGATTGATCGAGAGCATATTGCAGGGAGGCGCGCGGCCCGGGACACTGGCAGCTATATTTCACTGGCTAAATTCCTGAAGAAGGGGGAGAAATTAAATGCCAGGCATTTGATGCATATTTCCTTTCCACCCCTGTCGTGCAGCGGTGGTTTGTTTCCGAATGTGTTCAGCGCTCGGGTTAGGCGCTGCTAATGCAATTTTTGCGTGCGGGGTGTGTTATTGCTGAATTAACAGAAGGCTTGTTTTCAGTGTAAAAAGCCAGTTGCTGTGATGTCACAAGCACAATAGGTCTGTCAGTTGATTTGAAATAATTCCCCAGGCAAACGCGGTAAAGGCAGTGTTAAAAAATAATTAGGTCCTTCGGCCTCAAAATGCTCCTCCGCACAAGTGAGGAGCAGCCTGAGTTGCCCGACTTCATTCTCTTCCACGACAAAAGGTAAAGAAACCACAGGGACGCTGATTGCGCACTGTCATCCTGTGAGGGAAGCAGCTGTCTGTTTCCCAAACACGGGTTTCAAGAGGGGAGATGGAACAATTGAGGCAGCCACTACCTTGGAGAAAATACATTTTTTAAAAAGAAGCTCAAAGCTACTTGTCTCTGCTTGAAATAATAAACCCTACCCCAGACGCACGGCGCTCGGCGCATGCTGAGGTCCGGCGATCCAGAGGCCCAGGCGGGCTGGCCACGGAAGCTTCCCCTCTATTGATTTATAATCACTGATAAATAAGACACATTACTCAGCAGGCTGTGGCTGCCGTCGGGAAAAATAAGGGCATATTTTAGCCGATGCCTTTCTGTGCCACCACGCCATCCATGGATCAAGATTAAAAATAAATCAGTGTGTGTGACCCAGAGGGAGGTGATGGGATGACGGCAGAAGGAGGGGGAAAGGGTGCGTTCCGGCTGGAGTTCGAACCATCAGAACCAAGGGCAGCAGCAAGCAGGTGTTACACCCGGAAGAGAGCGTGGGGTGCGCCGCTCGGTGAGGAGTGGCTCCGACAGCGGGAGGACCGTTAGCTCCAAGTCACACATGCGAGCAGGCACGCCCCGTCACCGACGTCATCGGTGGCACGGACTGGGATGGCATTAACATGCACGTGGGCAGTCCCGCGAGCCACACACGGACATCCCCCTCCCTCCAAACGCCTGTTTGGCTGCGGAGAAGAGGGAGGGCGTGAGGCTGACCCCTCCAAGGGCCCCAGCGTGAATCCTTTGTTCACCCCCATTTCTGCCTTCTCACTGCCTGCCTGGGCTCACACACACACACACACACACACGCAGAGGTGTATACCCACAGATACACGGACGGGCAGTGTACATGCATTCGTGTACACATACACACGATGGCATGCATGCAAATGCGTCTCCACACGCATATACACACATGTGAACACACACGCACACACACACCTTTCCTTAAACACGGCCATCTGACTGGCAAAGCCCAGCCAGAGGGTCAGAAACGGAGATCTAGCAAAGGTCAAGTTTAATCTCTCCCCATGATGGCCCAGCGCACCCCTCCCGCCGCCGCCTAACAAAAGGGCCTCGGCACTTTGACTGACAGAATTCTTAATTGTATCCACTCATTCATGACAATTTGATTAAAATATTACGCCAAAGTCTCACCCCCTGTTTGCTTCGATCCTCCAAATCTAATTTTGAATTTTCAGAAAGGAGATTACCTCCACAAGCATGACTGGGATGCTATTAACTTCTACTTAATCTTTATTACTGATGTGAATTTAACATATGTACCGCTTCGCTCTGCTCCTGTTGTTCGCGTCGCGAAAGTAACGTCTAGGCAGTATACAAGCGTGGGCATCAATTTCCACTTTGCTGTTCTGTCGGAGTCCAGCTCGTGCGTGTCCGTGGAGGAGAGGGGCTGCACCAACCCTGATCGGATCACACACACGCACACGCACATGCACACGCACACCGCCGCACCTGCAGGAGACACCTTCAGAACCCAAGGTCGTGCAGATTCAGATTCGGATGGAGACTCGGAGCGAAGCCCCCTCCGTGGGGCTGTCATCGTCCACGTGGCCCTGTGGCAGGGCCCACCGTGGACCAGCGGACATCCACACAAGAGTCAGAAGGTGGCCGCGGGGGCTTTGTGTTTAAAGGGGCCTCCTTCCTTCGTGGCCTGAGGCTTAGCTTGGTTCCTGGTTTCTTTTCCGTCTCTTCTCTCACAGGGGTCCGTGGGGCTGGACCCAGGAGCCTGGTTCCCCAAGTGTCGGTGGCAGCCGCTTCAGGCACAGGAGACGAAGTCACAGAACGTGAAGGAAGTCCTGCCGTTGTGCTCCTGCTTGCTGCTAGGGAATCGGTTTTGTCCCCGTCCAGTAACTCAGACTGTGACCGTGTTTGGAGACACAGTCTTTATAGGGATGGTTAAGATGAGGTCGTTATGGTAAGTATTAATCCCCTGGGACTGTTGTCCTCATGAAAGGGGAAATTAGGGGACACACTTACGCAGGCGCACACACACACACACACACACACACACACGCATGCACGCACACAGCAGGCCACAGGCAGAATGGAGCTCTCTGCCATGAGCCAGGAGCTCTAGGAAGCTCGGGGCTGGCCCCTGCCCAGCGCCTGCAGAGGAAATGCACCCCACGCATGCACACACCTCCATCTTCCCCTCTGGCCCCCAGACCTGGAGCCACAGATTTTCATCCTGGAAGTTGCTCTCTGTGGCTACTTTGCCTGTGACAGCCAAAGAGGAATCTAATACACTGCCCCGCCCCTGAATCAGGGTTCAGAATTACTCTTGAAACCTTTTGGTTTTGGGTTCTGGGAATTGAACCCAGGGCCATTACAATGAGCTACATCCCCAACTCATTTTTAATTTTGAGGAAGGGTCTCCTAAGTTGCCAAGTTGCCCAGGCTGAGCTTCAACTTTCTATCCTCCTGCCTCAGCCTCCCAGAGTGTCTGGATCACATGTGCTCCGCTACTTCCTGCTGAAGTCTTTGAAAAATAAATGTGTGTGTTCTGATTCTCTTAAATTACAAACCCGCCCCAGTGAGCACTGCATCCAAATCCAATCAGGAGGCCTCAGCTGGGGAATTGGGTCTGAGATCCCCTGCGGACCTGCCTCTCCCTGGTGGACACCCAGGAAGCCGCCTACCTTCCTTCCACTGCGCTCTGTCCTACCCACAGTGTGTGTGCCTTGTCCCGCCTCTCACGTTGCTGCCCGGGTCAGCAAATGTCACGAGAATTCCAGGCAGTCACCATTAACGTTCTGCTCGTGGGCTCTCTGGACTGCATGGACACCAGCGGCTGCAGGAATAGGGCCTTGGGGAGGGCTTGGGGCAGCCTAGAGGTCACTCTCGCCCATAAGGAGCTCATAGCTTGGGGGCCAAACAGGTCCCTCAGTGATTCGGCACACAGAAGGGGCACGGGGCTCAGCAGGCATCTGTGCCAGGAGTAGGCCTGGGTCCCTTTCACCAAGAGAGGAGAGACCCTTGGGATGAGGGTCGGAGGCAGAGAGCTGAGTCTAGTGGGGGCGCTGTGCAGAGCAGGGCAGGTGGGAGAGGAAGGGCAGCATTGTCGCATCCCGTAGAGATGACAGGGGCTGAGCAGCGGGGCCAGGAACCTGAGGTCTTCCCAGGTCTCGGCACCTAGAACAGCACCTGACTTATAGTAAGAGCTCACAGCACTAGGCCAGAAGCAGCCCACTCTGCCACAGGACCTTGATTGGAGTGAGGAACAGATGAGCTGTACATGCAGGGGCTCAAGATCTAAGTGGAATGGTAGGAACGAGACCACCTCAGCTTGGAAAAAGGCAGTTAGGATTGGGTTACTATGGCCTCAGTCTCTGGCACACAGAAATTCCTGCCACATATGTGTTGATTTAAAAATTGCTTGTCCATTCCTAGGAAGACGCTGGGATTTAGTCTGTAGTATTCTCTAACTGCACTACAAAGCTTATAAAATGACAAGGGACCAACTATTCCCGGTCTCAACTGGGCTGAGGCAGGGCGGTCCCTCGATCTGATTCTCCCTCCCTCACAGTGGGTGGGTGGCTCTCACAATAAAAACTACATTTCCCAACCTCCACTGCATCCTGGTGTGGTCATGTGACCAAGGAGCAGAAGTATTCCTGAGGCCTGCAGGTTCTGCCCATAGGAAGAGAGCATTTGTCTCCCTTGTTACCCTTTCGTCCTCATCACCTGAGGGGATAGGATTGTGCTACAAAAGGAGAGAGTAACAGGCCAGTAGCTTGATCCCTGATACATAGTCGCAGCACAGTCCTGAACTGATTTTGTCCAGCCTAGGAGAGAGAAATAAATCTTCTGACTGAGCAGACACAGAGGTCTGTACTCACAGGAAATGGGCTGGTCCAGCTGCCACACTGTGGGGCAAAGGCATGGTTTACCGTGAGGCCTGCAGTTACCCCCTTATGGGAGTCCCCCCTTACCTGAGGGATATCGTACTGAGGCTCCCGCTGCAACCCCATAATTACAAATAGTACCAGACTCCATATGTCATGTTTTCCCTAAATATACAGACCTTATTTCCTGCTCTGCATCCTTTTCCCACCTAACAAACACTTGCTTCATTGTGCTCCTGTTTTCAACAGGGCTACGCTAAGGGTATTTTCATAGTTTCCAGGCCAGCTCAGGAATGGGCTGATCTTGGGCCCCTGTTCCCAGGGACACACAACCTCATCCATATCCAGTCGTCCCATCAAAATGCCAGGAACGTGAGCCCTCAAGCCAGCCCTTCCACCAGCCAAGGACCCTGGGATCTCATCAAGCACCACACGGAGGAGGAGAAGGCTTCCCAGGGAGCCCGGACCACATCTTCAAGGAGCCATGGAACCGCTGCTGGCTTACGGGTTTGGCACTGACTGCATCTGCAGGCATTCTGTCAGGCATCAGTAGATACCCAGAGAGGATCCACAGGGGCTGAAAAGAGGATAACCCTGAATCCTAGCCCCATGTTTAAGAACCTGGCACTTAGCTGGGAAGAATGGGTCATGGAGGATGTTGTGTTCTGGCTAGACCAGGGACACCTCAAGGACAGGCAGCAAGGTCTGTTTGTGCACTTGTGTATCTCAAGGGTTGATAGCTCTTCCTGCCACCTCGTAAACGCTCAGTAGGCACCAGTCCAGTCACTCCGAGGCCCTGAAGTCTGGCTCTGTCAGCCTTGGAAGCCAGCTCGACCCTGTCCTCTTCTGACCCCTGCAGGGACATTTGAAGCAAATCAATCAGACGGTAGAGACTTAAATAAGCCTAAGACGCTCCCACAGGTGGAGGCACTTGAGAGACAGCCTTTTTTTTCCCAGTAGCATTTTTAGTTAACAACTTTATTAAAGCATAATCGACACACCATGTAATACATCCATTTTAAGTATATAGTTCATCCTTTTTCAAATATATCTTCAGAGTTGTGCAATCATCCCACCATCTGATTATTGAACATCTAAGGGCTCTCACTGTTGGCTAAGTCAGCATTAATGTCAAGGTCAGAAATCCAGAAGAGAATTTTTGCAATTAGAATGAAAGCTTAATGCCACTCCTGGGGAAATGGAAACTTTCTTAGCAGGAAAAGTTCTACTGAAATTATGTTACGTGCACTAAGCTTTTCATTTTATAATTTGGTATCACTAAGAACCTGAGAAGATTCCAATCTTGCCAAACCCAGAAATATTTGCCTAAATGACATCACTTCCTTCTCACGGAATATTGTACTCTCAAACAGAAATAATCACACTATCAAAGTCCGTGTAAAGATCTCTAAGACATGAGTTTGGTAATAAAGCTCTGCATGACCTACAGCTAACGCACGATTTACCACGGTTTGACTCCAGGTTTTTCATATTTATAAAGGTACAAACTCCAAACAGGTTCTTCACATTTCGAGTTTGGACCTTTTCCCAAGCGAGTGGCCAGCGGTCTGGTCCTCTGTCCCGAGGCTGGGCCACCGTGACCCCCCACAGCCTCGGGAGGAACGTCAGACACCACACGGTGCTGTACTGCTGAGCGTGGCTGTGCGCTAGGCGAGGGGTCTGCGCCTCTTTCCCACCAAGGTTTTCAAGGAGCAGAGGGAGGTGAGATGCAGGCGTGGAGGAGTTTCTGTCCTGCAACACGGAAAACAAGATACAAAATTCAACGTGGCAGGAGCGGTGACACTACAAACAGAAGCTGGATGGTACGGCGTGTAAGATTTTGACCCATTTGCCCTCGATTTCCCTTCACTGATTTAACAGTTTGTCATTAAAGTGCACACATGCTTCGCACCCAGGGCAACTTTGGTCACTTAAAGTGCCAGCCCCTTGGGCATCCTCCGGTATGCCGTGGTATACACCCCCACGTCCCCGCTCTGTGAACCTTCCCTTCCCGGGTAATGGGAATACAACCCTGCCCTGTGGTGCCGAGAGAACTTGGGACAATGGCTGGCCTGAAAACTAAGGGAGTGTCCAGTGTAAAAGATGGGGCCCAGACTCACACACACACACACACACACGTGACACTGGCTGGCAGACGCGGTCCCTGCGCTCGCGATAATTCCAGGTGTGTCAAGTGGCAGGCAGTTATTTTAAGCTACGGCAGATTTAGTTTTGCCAGTTCACACGTCCCTTCTCTCGTCACTTAAGTGACAAGCCAACACAGATCTCAAGCCGCCGGGGTCCACCTGCATTGTCTCGGGCCTGGGCACAGTGAGAGGGGTGGTGGCCACTTCTGTGGACAGAAGAGCAGGCGGGCTCCCGCAGGCGATGCCCTCAGGCTGTGTCTGCCCCATCCCTGACAGGCCTGGGTGACAGCCAAACGCAGGACCAGCTGTCAGACTCCATGGTGGAGACGAAGGCCCGGGAAACCCCAGGCATGGTGCTTGGACAGCAGCTGACAGGCGACAGTCCCTACCTGCCCACCTGTGTTCTCAGGGACACACAACCTCGTCCAACAGAACTCCCAAAGATCTGCTTCCTGCTTGGCTGGGCAAAGGCAGTGGGCAACTTGGAAAATAGAAACTCCCATGTTCAGGGGCCCATGGGCCCAGGATCAAAAGCACATCCTGGCTGCTCTGAGTTTCCTATCATTCACTGGATTTTTCGGAAAGTACCTATGGAGACCTAAAAGGTTCTTTGTCTCCTACTAGGTTTAAAGGCACAAATGTGGTCTCTGCGCTTCATTCTTCTCCTGGGTGGTTCCCCAGCTGACATTGGACCCTGTCCCCGATTCTCTCAGACAGCCTGAGTGGAGCTTCCTGCTGGCGGGACCCGTGACTTCTCTTCTACCCCTGTGGGTCTGGAGCACTTGTGATGCAGGAAATAGGTGCTCAGCAAAACCCACATTGGCTTGCCTAGCAGTGGGTGACGCTGGCAGCAAGTGGGGTTCCTGAGCCCCAGTCTCCTCCTCTGCAGGGAAGCAAGGGAGGCAGCCGCCTGGCTTGGGGACCCCACGGTAAGCCCCGCCCATGTTCAAATGCAAAGCTGCATAATGAGGAGACCTTGAGGCTTCTCTCTCTGGGCCTCCAGGCTGGCTACCTCTGTTCCCCCAGCTCATCCCAAAGGAAGCCTTGAAACCCTTTCGGAAGAGGTGGGTACTGGGTCCGGGGACTCCCCATGAAAGAGAGGGTAGCGGTCTGCAGGCTGAGCCTGCTCAGCTCTGTTGCCCGTGGGTGCTTCCCGTCCTGTGATTGCTGCACACCCACTGCTGCTGCTGCTGCTGCTGCTGCTGCTGCTGCTGCTGCTGCTGCTGCTGCTGCTGCTGCTGCTGCTGCTGCTGCTGCTGCTGCTGCTGCTGCTGCTGCTGCTGCTGACAGGTGTTCCCCATACGGCCTGTTTCCGTAAGCACCCGTCCCGGGGTCTCGGCAGTCAACCCACCCACAAGCTGAAGTGTCCCAAAGGGCTCAGGCTCTGAGGTGTAAACACAGCCACTGTGAGCGGAGGCACGGGCGGGCCCTGCACAGCTGTGAGCACACTCGTGACGCCAGCGATGGGCAGAGACTGCACGTGATCTTGTCCAGATCCGTTCTCAGCTTGCTGGGGACTGAGGGTAGAATTAAATTTAAGTAAACTACTTTCAAAGTAAACATAACTCTATGGTTAAGTAGATTCTAGACGCGTCATTCTGATAAATATGCTTTTCTGATTCCCACTGTCCTCGCTTTGCATCCAGGGACAAGAAGTCAGCCCTGGGCTGCCCGTAGCAGACGCACCCCTGAGAACATGGTGTGAATCTGCTCCTGGGCATCGTACAGCTGCTGCTGGGGGTCTTCCTTGGCAAAGCTGGCACCTGGGGGTCCTTAGCTGCTGTGTCGGCCTCCCCCGAGCTCTTCTGGGGAAACCTGTGCCCAAGAGACCCGGTCGCCTCTCCCGCGCTGCCCGCAGTTACTCTGCCCGGGCACGAGCCCGGCAGCTGGCTCTGCGCTCCCCTCATCTCCCCCTCTTGTCTACCGGGCACCTCGGCATCACCCTCCTTCCTCTGCTGTTCGACGCACACTGCCCAGGGCCTGACCGGGTCGGTGCTTTCCACTGCAGACCCTGAACACAGACCCCCTTCTGGCCTCCCAGGCCCACAGGAGGGGGCCCAGCCCTGGCCCCAGACACTTGCCCTGGGGTCGCTGGAGTCCCTGAGCACAGGCGGGATGCGGCCATGTCCGGTGGTGCCGAGCAGCCCCACCCGGGCCGTCCGAAGTGAGCCCAAGGTGGGGAGGTGCTGGGGGAGGGGAATCACGCTCCACTCTGCACCAGCCGGAACCGGTTTCCATCTGACAACTCAGCCTCTGCATGCTGGGCTGCACAAAGCCAGAAGGGTGGGGGTCAGCTGTGGTGGTGAGGCGGTCCATGGCCCCTGCAGTACGCAGAGGGGTGCAGAGGGCTTCTGCTGGGGGTCCCCTTCCCTAGGAAGAACCAGGTACCACCCACCCCCTCTCAGGACCTTTCACAACACAGCAGGAGCCACGGTGGGTGGCCGATGGCGTGGGTGGCCTGGGGTGAGGGCTGCAGGGCTGTGGGCCTGGCGGTACCCAGCCCGCCGTGGGCCCTGGCACCCTCGCCCACATGACACCCCTCCGCCCTCCAACACGTCCTCCTTGTTCCTCCTGGGAATCTTGCCGTTGGGTGCTAGGGGCAGGTCCCTGAACCCCAGAGGGAGCACAGAGAACCGGAGCCAGGCAGGGTGCCCGCCTATGGCCCTGCGGGGGTCAGAATGCCATCCGGGGACTCGGGGATGCCCCGTGAGGGAGGAGAGGGCAGGCGTCTCAGGCTGCTCTGGGTCTGAGGTCACCACAGCGGTGAGGGCCGAGGCAGCCTGGAAGGACCCGGGACTGTAATTGAGAGGAAGCAGCGAGTCCAGACAGTGGCGCTGCGGACGGGAGAGATGGCCCGGTGCGCACGGAACAGGCAACGCATGGATCACAGAAGCCGGAGTCCAGGGGGGGAGGGGGGTACGGAACCCTGGAGTACGGGAGGGTGCCTGTGGCCCCAAACTGAGCTTCTGCTGTCTCCCCTAGGCCTCCCCGCAGGCGGCTCTGTGTGTGTGAGTGTGTGTGTGGGTGGGTGTGTGTGAGAGAGTGTGTGGTACTGGGGTTAAACCCACAGCTACATCACTAGCCATTTTTAATTTCTTCCTTTGAGACAAGATCTTGATGAGTCTCTATGTTGCCCAAGCTGGGCCTGAACTCGCGATCCTCCTGCCTCAGTTTCCCAGAGCGCTGGGATTACAGGCCTGGGCTCCCGGCAGCCCTCGGGGCGTCGCGAGGCTCCCGGGACACACAGAGTGCCCGGGATGGCGCCGTCCAGGGAGTGCTCCCGCCCCCGGCTGGAGCTGCCCGCCGACGCCCACGCCGGACCCCAGCCCCGCGCGAGGCAGGCGGCCCGGAGGGTCCCCGCGGAGCGCCCGAAGTGCCGCACAACCTCCCGGAACGACTCATCGTCTCCCGCGGCCCTGCAAGGAGCGGCCCATTATATTTAATGGACTTTGATGCTTCTTATTGTAGTACATAAAGGCTATTATTAAAATGAAAGATGTTACAGTTAAGGATCTGGTCCTCGGCACTTTGCGTCGTGAAGCTCCCGGAAGCCGCTGCGTGAGGCCCTCAGGGCCTGCCGGGCTGGGCCCTGGCACCGTCCGTGGCGGGCGGCCCGGGGCGAGCGGGTCCGGACGGTGCCGGAGGCCGGGGAGGGGCGCGGGCCGCCCGGAGCTCGAGGGCCGGAGCCGGTCGCCGTGCCGCGCAGGGCTCGGGGCGCTGCGGCCAATGTGGCCCCGAACCAGAGACGGGAAACCCCGGCGGGCCCTCGCTCGGCCGGTCTCCGCAGGCACCGTGGGGCGCAGCGCGACCCGGGCACGGCGACCCTCTGACGCGACGCTCAGCGTGAGTCGCCCCGGGAGTCTTTCTGACCTCAGCACACAGGAGCCGCTCGCGGGCGAACGTGCCTCTCTTCATCGTCGGACCAGTCTTTGCCCAAAGTCACCATATTAAATCGCCGGAGACATAATGTCCACGAACGCAGCAGTCGGTATCACATCGAAGTAACATTGGCCAGGTCTCTGCCGAGGGACGCTTTCCCCGTGTTTGGCTTTTGTTACTACTCGTCTGCGGTGCGTCCTGCTTGCACGCGCCGCGGGCCGTGGGGACACACGCACGGCACGTCCGGTGCCCGGTCCCCTCTCCTCCCTCCCACCCCTCTCCGTCTCTTGGTCCGCTTCCCATTCACACAAGAGAGGAATTTAAAAAAGCAGAAAAATGGCTTCGAGTCCCAACATACAGACAGATATTCTCTGTCAGGAAAAATAAAGGGGTGGGTGGGAAAATGGTTCGCATATCTTAAAACGGTCAAACAACCCAGGGAGGAATTAAGTGAGATGCAAATCTCTCTCCCCAACCCTCCCCCAAACCTGACTTCTCTCGTCTCCCTAAAATCACACTTCACCCACAGTTCCGTGTGCATCTCACCAAGAAAACAAAACGCTTTTACACTGACACCGGCAGCTACACCAACATATGCTTACTCAAAAGGGAAATGTAATGTATTTAGCTTTCTGCAAAAATCTTCCAACATACAGAAAGTAATATAACAGACATCTATGTATGTAACATCCAGATTAAGATATGTTCGCCTCAGATCCAAGAAGAAGACAAGAGAAGGAAGGAGGGAGAGAAGGAAGAGGAAAAGGAAAACATTCTCGCCAGAGAGTCAGATTTCCTCCTGACCCCTCGCTCCAGTCTGAATTTTCAAGTGTGGATGAGCCTTAGGTATGTTTTTATAACTGTACTGCAGGGCTCTGTATCCAGAAACAATACCTGGGCCCTGTGTGTCTAATATTGTGCCAATAGAATGACATTCACTATACCTTCCTAGCATTTGCTTTTCTGGATAAGTATATGCATAGAAACCAGTCCACATGGGTGCAGATGGATCGAGGGTATTGTCTTAGTTCATCAAGCAGCTCCAACAAAGAGCAGCAGAAACTGGATTGTTTCTCACTGTCTGAAGGCCAGAAGCCCAATTCTGAGAGGTCCGCTTCCCAAGGCGTTCGGAGACTTGGTGTCCAGAGGACACCAACTTCCTGATCCGTTTGAGGCATTGTCTGGCTGTGTCCCCGCGTCGTCGCAGGAACAATGAGCTCTTTGGTCCCTTATGAGACCCTGAATCTCATGCTTGAAAGTTCCACCCTCAGATCCCAACTTCCTAAAACTACGTAATGGGGACTAGAGTTTCAAAATATGAATCAACGTTGAGGAGACACAAACATTCAACCCGTGATGAATATTTCAATCCCTTCATAGTAGGCCATTGCAAGACTAGACAACGGTTAGTTAGATCATCTCATTCCTCCCCCAACAGAAAATTCGGGTCTTTCCTGGGTTTTGTATTCGTTTATTTCAAGTCCACACATAAAAACAAACGTGAGTGCTCTTCCCGTATCACATCTGCACCCGCCTCATTTTTAACCACCTGTAGAGGTCGTACTGAGTGAACATACCATCGTGTAGATAACCAGTCCCCCATGTATGATCATTCAGGTTGTTTTAAGGATTATAGTCGCATAAACCATGCTCCAATAAACGTCCTATATCCATTTCTTGGCTTACTTCTGAAATACATCTTGAAGAAAAATTCTAATAATAGAATAACTGGATCAATGAACATGTCCACATAAAACACGGCGAGGAGTGACAGGATTATCCCCAGAAAAGCGGAAGGCAAGTCACACTTCCCCGCAGGGTAAACGAAGGACTCTCACCCATACCCTGACCAACACTCTAGTTTTGTGAACCTGACGGGTAAAAACTGTTTCCTAATTCACTTCCAAAGCACATCCAATGTCTCACTTTTCATTCTTTATTCATAAACTGGAAAACAGTTCATATAGCACACTTCTTCAGACCCTGTGAACACAGGGTCTTGCAGATCTCATATTTTAAAGCCATTTTCAGTTAACTAAGGATCCAGGACTAGAATTTTTCAGCCCACTCCTGAAATGGTTGATCCAAATTTGACCATGGAATATGGACAAAAAGATAAGAAGTGGGTGAATGGATGGATGGGTGGATGGGCGGATGGGTGGGTGGTCAAGGAGTAAACCAGCCCAGACACCACTGTCTTCGGCCTCAGGCAGCGCGAGAGGGGCCCCTCCCCCCCTCCTCCCAGGGAAAGGGTGCGCACACACGTCTCCCCAAAGACACAGCCACAAACTGAGTCTGTAATGCAGCTCGGGGGCCCCAGCCCCTTTTTCCACTGTCCCAAGGACTTGCCACCGTTTGCCAAGCACAGAAAACACTCTCCGTTTTGTTTCTTGGGACGTTTCTCCGTTATTTTCAGTACTGGCCAATTGAACCCAGGGCCTTTGCACTGAGCTACATTCATTTCATCTTTCTGTTTTGAAACCAAATCTCCCTACATTGCTCAATTGCCAAAAAGCCTCCTGACAGGAGCCGCAAAGAGACCATGAGGAGGTGCAGACTGTTAGATTCCCTCAGGGGCACCCCTGCGTGCGTCCACAGGCCCTGAGGGCTTCCTAAACACGAAGGAAAGGGCTCTGCCAGGCCCGCCCCGCCGCCACCAGCCCTGAAAACGCAGCTTTTAACTAGAGGCCTTTAAAGCAGGACGTAGGAGAGAAGAGGTAACACGACAGCATTTTCCAACCAATCAAAATCAAATTATACCTGCGCGACATAATTGGAGTTTAATGAGTAGTTTTATGTTTTGCTAATCAAATCACCATATTGATGGGGTTTATCAGCAGAAATACAATGTTAATTACTAAAGAATGATAAAAAATTAATGCGTCTCCAAGTGCAGAGTCCCACATTACTCAGGCAGAGGCCCGCGCGGGCCGGCGGGAGGCTGGTCATTTTTCCCTTTAATGAGTCCAATAGCCGCCGGGCACGGGCTCTCCGGCTGGGCAGCGCTTACTTGTTGTTTTCAATTAAACAAGGTTCAGAGCCGGGTGGCATCGGTGCGTGCTCACACAAAGCACTCCAGAGCCCGCGCGGCCCATCCCTGAGCCCGGGCAGGAGGAAAGGCAGCCGTCCGTTCGCCGCCCGGATCCCTCCTTGCTGGTCATTGCCACGTCAGAGAGCCCGTCCTCAGAAAGCAAGGGCAGGCGCCGCTGTCTGATGATTTGCAGGTCCACGACGTGCGGATGTTGGCACCGTCCCGTGCGGAATGGGCTCCCTGGGGGTGGGAGCAGTGCCAGGGCGCGTCGGGGCCTGACGGACACGCCACAGGCCAGGCGAGGAGGCGACCGCGTGCTCTCTCCTCTGGGCCCTCACACCCTCCCGGTGACTCCACAAGAAAGACCGTGTGTGAGGAAGGGGGCACCTTCTCTCCAGCTCCTCCTGCGCTGCCAGGATCCGGGCCTGGATCTCATTCGGTGCCCACTGAGGGAGCGGGAAGGACCAAGGAGCGCTGTCACGGGGAGAAAACACGAACGGGAGCAGCGGGGTGCTGGCTTGCCTGGCTGCGTCCCTTACATGAAGCGACTCGAAACTTCCCAGATTTTTTTTTCCTGTAGATACTTGGAAATATTTTCTGTAAGACACTTTATGGTGTCAAGAATTAAATGTGGTGGCCTCAGTACGTGGGTCTGCTCTGGAGTCCGGCTGTCCAGCCCCGCTTTGCCCTCACTGGTGTCACGGGTGGGCCCTGCCGGTGGGATTTCACCTCGCCGCTCGGCCTCCACCCGGGGCCAGGAACGTGTCCCACACAGGGCTCCGCAGGTGCACAGGGCTTTGTGTTCACAAAGCTGAGTCGCGTCCACCATCCGCGTCCATCCCAGCGCCCCACGAGCTAGGCGCTGGCGTCCCAGGTCAGCATCGAGGAACCTTAGACTGGACGGCTAGGCGATTTAGTAGGATAACGATGTTGACGACAAAGATCATGGATTTCAAACAGCCCGCAGAGAAGGCTTTGGATACTCCAGACACAAAGCTGTGGCTCACTCTGATCTGATCTGATCTGGACCTCGTAAATACAGTCATTAGGTGTGGACTGAACTACAAATACACTCATTAAAGACAGGTGACTCCTCCAATGTCACTCAGCGTGAGCAACAGTCAGGGCTCCCTGCACAGCTGTCAGCTGGCCTGATGTCCCAGAATTGAGGGTCTATTCGCTTACAAAATAAATCCTGCACTCAGCCTCACACGTGAGACGCGGCTGGTCTCTCTGACACGCCCCTCCTCCCACCCGGAAGTTCCCTCCGCAGCCTCACACCCGCCCCGGCTCTCTCACCCGCAGGCTCAGCCTCCGCAGCCCCCTCCTCGAAACGTGCTTTCCAGGGGGCTTTCGGCCAAGTTCCGCCGCCCTTCCTGGACCAGATCATGCCACGTCCTCCGGGAGGTCGGCCTGGTTCCCCTAACGGAAGTCGGATTGTACCGCTCCACAGCCTCTCGGCTGACGCGTTGTAATTCGCTCATCAGTTGAGTAACAAACTGTGGGGTGACTGTGCCACAGCGGTTGTTCATGTCAATGGAAGCTCGAAAAGGTTCGCCATCCCTGACTTAGCACCATGTGTGACGCATAGTAGGCACTCGGAAACAGATGTGCAGAGTGCGTAAAAACAAGAATGAATGAATGAATGAATGAATGAATGAATGAATGAATGAATGATCGCTTACTGACCATCTCCTACGGGCAGGGCCCGTGCCGAGCGCAGCCCCTCCAGCACTTCGGAAGGCTGTCACCGGGGTGCGTATGTGAAGCGAACAAGGTGTAGATTCCAGACTCTGAGGCATGACCGCTGCCTTCAAGATGCTAGATAACTCGGTTCACCCCACTACTTCCATTTACTGTTAGCATCGGCTTCCTCAACAGTGTGCTCCAGTTTTGTCTCTACTTCACGGGTAAGGAAACCGAAGCTCAAGGAAGCCGCACGGCATGTCGGAAGCCGCACAGCCAGTCAGCAGTGGCACTGAAATCTGCGTGGAAGTCAAGCCCTGATTTCCTGGCAACAGCAAAGCTCTATTCACCCATCTCCACACTCGCAATGACCTGGAAGCGTGTCCTCAGGGTGGCGCCGTGGCCCAGGATGGCGCCTCTGCCGTTCCCTGCCAGCTCCTGACAAAGGACTGAGCGAGTCGAATCGACATTGATGTTCTTCCAGACAGGAGAAAAGACGCGTCGGCCGGGCCGGGTTAGGGCAGGGGCGGCTCCTCTGTAGCCACAGTGCTCTGTCCCTCCGTCTTGTCCTTTGGCTCCCACCGGCCGAGCCCACAGGTATCACCAGCCAGATGTGACTACCACGTATGCGACGCCAAAGGACCAGAGGAGCTGGCCAGGAAGCAGCCAGCGCTTCCCTGATTTTACAGAGGAGGAAACTGGGGCCGACGAAGCGTCAGACTATGAGGGTCCTGACCGCAGCTCAGTCTCCTGCGGCTAGTCCAGCACTTTCTTCCGCTGCACAGACCCGAACTTCTCTCAGACACGCGGCTGCTGAGGGGTCTGGCCACTGCGACATAAACTCCCCGGAAGCAGGGGTTAGAACACAGCTCGCTTCAGAGCTGGCATCTCTAGCCGTCCCTCCTTCCCAGACTCCGCCCCACAGAGCCTCGGCACTTGCAGAAGAAACCTGGGCGGAGACGCGGCCCCGCCCAGGCCCGGTCCCATTCAACCGCTGACAGACAAGGACTACAGGTGACCCCGTCCGATGTTTCTCAGCCTCGCCTTCATGGAGGACCTTCTTCTTCTCTAAGCACATTTTTTTCTTTTTTAAGTGCTGGAGATCGAGCCCAGAGCCTGGCACCTGCTCCGCAAGTGTGCTCTACCGCAGAGCTACAGCCCAGCCCTCCAGCAAAATTTTAACCGGAAGTCATTTGAAAGCAGGGATGGAAGCATCCAGATCCCCTCCGATCTCTCCAAAAAGGGTCTCCACGTGGCTCCGTGGCACAGCTGGAACTCCTGCCACCTGGTCCACCATCTGTGTATGCCAGCCTGATGACAGTGCACCACACCAGTGGCTTATTTGCCACTGATCGCCAGTCCACTCAGAGGGGCTCTGCTCCTCATGGCCACGCAGGAGCCCAGGTCTGACCCTTCCTCTGTCATGGCTCCTAGCTGGCAGACTGTGGCAAGCATGGCCGTGTCTCTCCCGTGACAGTGCTAGGTTGGCTGGGCCTGGATGGGTCACACGCAGGCGATCCCCGGGCCATGAGGAAAGGCCCAGCTCCAGCAAAGGGCTCGGGAAGCTCCGAGGGGCTGAGCAAAGTTCCCACTTGGGCCAGAAAGAAGCCACGGCCCCGGGGTCGAGCCTGCCCTGAGATGTAGCCGGACCAAGACACCCTGGCTGCAGCCACGGGACCCCGAGCACAGGGTCCATCCCAGAGAAGCCGCTCTCCGATGCCCGACCCACAGAAGTGCAAGAGCCTCCCGTGCCAGGCCAGATCCCGTTGGCTTCTCTGCACACACCTAACCTGCGGCCTCAGCTTGCCCCGGTAAAGGGGCAGCCAGGAGCCTGCCACCAA